>OX104024.1:45214783-45332665 GCA_944470205.2 Schistosoma margrebowiei
TCTCTTTTCAAGGAATTTATTATCAAGCTGTACAATCATATATATATGTATATGAAAATTTTGTTTATTTTATCAACTGAGTTCTATTCACTATACTCTTATCAGTAATTATTCATTATGTAATCACTTGTTTCTAGCCGTTTGAACTGTTGTCACAATCAATGCTGTAGAATGTTCTTTCACGTAAGTTATATATTAACACTGTTCAGTCTATTAAGTTTATTTATACCCTTACTATACTATGCTAATATGTCTTCAATATAACCTCCGACTAAACCCTCTCACGTAAGTATCTTAAACCCATTATGTAATTATGATTTTAAATATCACAGGTTGTCAGCAGCTGACGAGAACCTACAGTGTAAAATGAATTCATGCTGTTCTGCTGAAATCTTTATTCTTGCTCTTTTCAAAATGATTCCAATAGTTTATAAATAGTTTTATTGAATTTCTTTTAGGTTTTGTAATTTTCTTGTCAGTTGAAGAGTTAAAAATCAAGTGTTAGGAAACAACGTTTTTTTGTTGTTGAAAAAACAAAACAAACAAAAAATTGTATTGTGTTTGTTTGTTGTAAAGTGGTCGGATCTACGAGATATAGATTTCGTACTATTTGAGAACTGTCAATTTGATGTATTTATAATATCGAGAAAAAAAGATGGAATCTTAACCTGAGTTACTAAATGTTATAGTCACAAACAGGAATCAATTAAAACAATTATGGGCTATTTTATATTATTTTTAAGTATTTTAGATTTACCGTCACTAATGAGTACTCTCCCTAACTTTCATTTGAATGGGCGGGTCATACTGTTTTCTAGTGAGTATACATACAATCAGTATTTCATTCGATGATTTGTGATGGTTTTTGCACATCTACACTTTGAAAAAATTTCATATTTAGATCGATATCATCCTTGAAAGTCCTAGATCCAATGTCATGTAGATTCATTAGTGTACACTTTTTAAAATTTTAAAACTAGAACTGCGAAACAATTATCGAATATCACCTAGTTTTCATTGCTCTCGTATTAATTTAAGTTTGTGATAAAGCACATTTTTGTTATTTCCTTCAAAATGTCAACATTTGAACACTTGGATTATTGATTTTAAACCAATTTCATCAAATACTTTTATTATTTATTCTAGTGATTCTGTTTCAAACTTTCGTTTTTATTATTGAAAATGCTCTTTAAAGACTACTTATCACCAACTTTCTCAAATGTCTTATATGCAATACTGATGGCTTTTTTTATTGCCTGAAAATTCTAATACGAAATGATTCAGTTTCCAAAATATTTCTGCATGTATTTGCTTTTCTCGAAAAATTTTTAATTTTTTTTTGCAATGAAGTATATTTAAGGAGAAACAATTAAATTTTGAAAAACCCAGAAACTTAAATAGGCAAATATAGAATATATTTGTACAATAAGATTAGTCTACTCATATACAAGCAATAGTAGTCTTAAAAATACTTGTAAATCGATTGTGAAATTATTTATTTCATAAGAGCTCACTGAGGTACAAACTGATTATTCCGTCAGCGACTTTATGTAATACGTTTCTTGATGAAGATTTTATTTGAAGATCAGTGATTTAGCCAACCAATCGTTCACATTCCTAAATTTAGTCATGTTCCAAAATAACAAGATTATCAATGACTGCCAAATCATCTGATAAGTGTTCTCTGGTTTTTGATAATCTCCTAGATGATATCGATCTATAATGACAAACGTACATATCAACATAATATTAATCGTTGTAACTTATTAAGTTAAATTATTGTATTATAGTTACTCATACAGAAATACTAGATTATTCATCAATGAAAATGCTGCAATGATTAAAAATCTTTCTGGCTTTTAAATGATATTTAAGTGAAGAAAAGTGTATGTTCAATCATGTGTTTTGGATTTGTGAAACAACTTTCAAAAGGATACTTGCCGATTTAATGAAATTTTATCGGTCTGTGTAGGTTATCAATATGAGCATAAAAGTTCACTTGAAAACTTTCAGTATACATTTTGATACATTTTGATAATACACAACAATATCGATGATACTGACTTTAGCTAATGGAAAAATCTATACAAAGGCCAAATTGTAGTAGATTGGTCTATTAGATACCTCATATATTGAAACTACTTACACTAAATAGCATTTTGAATAAAATGGAATTATGAAAATTATGGTATATTCCAATAGTTGAGATCATGAGTCACTTGAAGCCAGACCGTCATGGAAAAACTGGAAGAACTGGACGACCGTTTCGTCCTATTGTTGGACACCTGGAATCCCGCGAGGCGGGGTCGTGGATGTGCACTGCTGAGGAGTCCCAAAATAGTATGAAACGGCCGTCCGGTGCTTCCAGGCTTTCCATGGTAGTTTAGCTTCAATTGAATCATGATCTCAACTATTAAAAATACTAAAATCTCCACAAAACCCTTTATGGTATATTCGTTTCCGCATTTTAGTTGACTGATTTACAAGATAGCTCATCTACATTAAATATTAAAATGTATATGTTTATTTGAACATAAAAACTTTTAAAATTTTAGATAGTTTAAAATAGTAATTTTTTAATTATGTATTGAATTATCTTTATAGTTTATAAATGTAATTGTATAATGATAGTGTGGTGTGGGTTTCTTATATCCACATAAGTAGTATAGAACGGTGGTCAGATATAGAATGAATCATAGTACTATCACTTACTAGAATTCATTTTACTATATGGTTCTGAGGTTTTAGTGAGACGCCGTGTAATTGTGTACTAAAATACATTCGATTGTCTTCACTGATGTTCTTGTTCATTATAATAGCATTGTTCAGTAGTATATACTAAATCTACTTTATTCTCTTATAACTAAATAAATCCAATTCAATGTATACAATGTGGAATTGAACACATAAATAAATGATTCCTAGTCATATATCGTAAGTGTTCAGTTATAGTCGTATTCGATGTAAACAATATCAAAGCATTAAGTTTTTTTTCAAATTTTAGTTCTCTTTTAATAAAATTAATCATAAACGTGTTTCCTTTGGATTGTTCTGTAATTATCAAAAATTATATAATTGAATTTTACATTGCCAATAAGTAGTCCATTAACTTATAGCAGTTCATTTGCAATTGAGTTTGGTCATATTTAATTTGGTTAAGCCATTTTATTAACTTATTTAATGGACAGAGTCATTCATATACAATCAACTTATCTATACCATTGTACGTTTATTATTGTTGTGCTTGTATGAATATGTATGCTTGAGCATTGCTTACTGTCTACGCATATATTCATTTTGCTAGATTTACTATTAATCGCTTAATTGATTTAATGATTATTTGATTTCACTAGTATATATATATATATATATATATATATATATATATATATATATATATATATTCATTTTGACTCGCAAACTCTCATGCTCGCTCACTTGCTTTTCGGCACTAGTCTTTCATGCTTACTAAGCGTACCTGTAATTTTGGTTAACTGTGCGTGGTGTAATAATAAACTTAATCAACAATTCGTATTCATCTTCCGATTAATACACCGTCGGAGTGTTATCAAATGATGGCTATCAGAGCGAAATATATAAAAAGCTGAAGTATTATATTGAATACCGACAACTACAAACTCCCCTGTGATGATCATTGTCGTCAGAAATATTCACCTGGTTGATTTTGATAACTAACAAGACCAAATAAATAATATTTTAGCTTTCTGTGTATATTTAAGGACCATTCCATATTACGTTTTCATCAAACGTTATGAATTGTAATCCAGTATTATGCCTATTTTTAATTCTTAGAAAGGTAAAAGGGATACTTGAGTAGCATAAAATTGAGCAGTAACAGTTCTGTTATGCTCTTAGATATCTAATACCATATGGAGGCAACTAAGGTGGTTCTGACAAGTATAAACATTTGGTTAGAAATAACTGAGCAGACAGTTTGATCATCGTAGTGTTTGGGGTCGGAGCTTCCAATTATTGATTGTAAATGAAGAGTGTTTAATAAGTGTATGTCATAAGCTTGCGATGATTATATTCATGCCCTTTATTCATGCAATCCATCGGTACTACTTAGTGAGTGGATTAGTGAGGCCTCCTAGTATATCTGCTTCTCAACCTGTGTGGAGATTATATAATTTAACCGTTCAGATAACGTAAAAGTTGTACCAATATTTCTGTAGTTGAAACTGATATGATTAATATCAGAACTTACACTGTTATGCCTTTTTTTATTCACAGGATTGATGTATTTTCTCAAACCTTCATTTACAACAGCTGAGAGTCAAATAAATGGCCACAAACGCCTTTATATTATTCTGATTCATAACATACGATACTGCGCAAAAACCAAACCACAGTATACCATAATTTGAAATTTTTTATAAGTAGTATAAAACTGAATAACTTAAAATGATCCACCTGCTTATCATTAATAACTGATCAAAGATGTACCAATATTGATTATTAAGAAAAAATTTTTCAGATAGGAAGATTTATAGAAATTTTATGATAACGGTTCATCAATAGGGTTGGAATAAAATTCATCAAGGAATAAATACTTAAGTTCATATTTTTATACATTTTTTTCGTCTCTTTTCTTCAGATATTAAGTTTTTTAGAGCGAATAGAATAGAGTTATTCTAATGATCGATTCATTACAAAGGCTTGTTATCTACGATGTCCTAGATCTTAAAGTAATTGAAATTATAACTTCAGTATACATTATCAAATACGATAATTTACTGACTAATTAACTACAAGAAATCTTCAAGTTTTAATAACCTTTGTGTGATAGTTTACAATTAAATTTCTTTAGAGGGATATAATGTGAATAACAATCATTGTTCTTTTTTTCTAGCTGTTCTACTAATACCATTTGATACTGTAAAACATATGGGAAACTGGAAATTTTATAATTTAAACCTGAAGTTACTATAATTAAATTACAATTTTACCATTAAATTTATGAATTTTAGATGAAACCATTTTTGATAACTGAAGAGAAAGTGTTTAATAACAAAATAATCCTTTATCAACAAAGATGGATAGTGGCTAGCAATGGAATCCAGGGCACGTGTTTCGTCCCATATGAGATTGGTCAGTTGAATGTACCTGCATTCCAGATGTGATGTTCACTCCAGAGCTCGAACTCAGTACTGTTCGCTTCAAATGCCATCACGTTATCCATTTAGCCATTGAGTTAACTCGAAGTTGCAGGTACATTCATCTGATGAACCACAAGTAGGACGAAACACATATAATGGATTCCACTGCTAGGCATCATTCATTTTTGTCTAGAATACTTGACACTGAAGGCAATATCGAGGCAATCCGTACAGGATACACGTATACCAATAACAGACTGATGAATTTCAGTCCTAAACATCAGTGAGAAAATTCAAACAAACAATACCAAATGAATCTAGTAAATGGGTGAAAATAATCAGTTTTCATTCATCAGTAACTTATCTTATTTAATATCGTACGGTTATTTACTTTTTAGAAAACAAATGCTCATCTCCACTAATTAGTTGGTTTACTTATCTTGTATACTGAAGATAAAAGAAAAGTATTATTTTGAATCTTACTGTTGGCCTATGTCAAAATTACTATACACATATACATATATATGTATAATCTTCAAAAAAGAAAAGATAATTTAATAGGGTTCGTTAGTTTTGATAATAAAAATGTTATTTGAAACGTGATTTTTTTCTCTGTCCTATTTTCTCTATTCAAACTTTGTCGTTGTTGTTGTTGTTGTTGTTTTTGCTTCTTTCACTCGTTAGTTGTTGTCCTCATTTAAATAATCTCATAAACTTGGAAAAAAATGTGTTTATAATTCTGTGAGAAAAAAGAAGAAAGTGGAAAGTTATTCTGTTGAGGGTAGGGGGGTGGGTGTACAGATGAATATAGAATATAAAGTTAAGAGTTTTACTGATAAAGAATATTCATTTATTACAATATTGGAATTTATGTTACAAAATAAATGGGTCAACAAATTTTATGTTAATGAAAATGTTGTTGAATTAATTTTCTTTCTTTTTGTTTGGAAAGTTCAGGGAATAAAAAAAACTTTATTTATTGTATAATTTAATCAATATACAAAGAAGTTAAAGTTATGAATATAACATCAGAAGGGATTTTGAGAATTTGACTAGTTCCATTTTAGGGTGCTTCTTCTTTGTTCTCTGTGTTGTTCGCATGATATCTCGATGGGTGTTGTCAAGATTTCCAAATATTCTGATATGAGTATCCTTTGTAGCTTCATCTTTTGGTCCTCTACGACGTGTTGATATTTGCGGATCCTGTAGTGTGTATCCGTTATCATTAGGTGTACCATTTTTTTTCCATTTTGCTCAGCTACTCTCCATCCTAATGGACAGTTGATTGGAGGTCTATATCTTACACTTGCTGGTAGAACATGCTGGTAGAGATACACGTGGAGAAAACACAGTTGTTCTAGAGTGGATGCCTGCCTTTTGGCGAAATTCTCCCATTTTCGAACAACGAGAAGCGTATTACGCTCATATGATTTTGAGGTGGTGGAGAAGATTTGTAGCTGAGGTGGATGATTATGAGTTTTGTTCTCTGAGCTTGATGGTTTGGTCATGGAGCTTTCATCATTCTTCTGAACGACATCATCAGCACAAACTTCAGATAGTATTTGTGGATATTATAGTAATTTTAATAGTTTAGATCATGAGTCAATTAAAACGCTTGCGCGTGAGATTGATAGGTCCAAGGTTCAAATCTCACGAGGCGGGATCGTGGATGCGTACTTCTGAGGAGTCCCACAATAAGACAAAATGGTCGTCCAGTGCTTGAATCGACTTGTGATCTTAACTATTAACGAGTATAAGTTAAATAAAGAATTAATTGTTATGGAGAAAAATTATTTAGCTAATATTTGATGGGAACTACATTTTTTCAGATATAATTCATCCTTATCATGGAATAAGTTCAAGACAGATTTTATGTTTCAGAGCAAAGATGTTACTGATGAAGTTTAAGTTGTAATGTCGAAATCTTGAACTGATCTTAGGTAGACTATTAATAAAAACCTGGAAACATTGTGTGACCATTTCGTCTTAGTATATGATTCCTAAGCAATACATGTCAGTTATATTAAAAACAATTCGAAATGTTATGATGGAATGAAATAAAATGAATAATATAGCAATTTACGATTGAGTAAATTAATGATTGATAAAGAGGAAGTTCAGAATACAGATTACGGTATATGTACTGGGTTGTTCAAAATTGAAAACAACAATAAATCATCCTGGAATGCTAAACATTGTCAAAATGTTTAGAATGGTACATATATTCTGATGAAGTTATTGAATGAAATTGACTACAAAGTCATTTGATGTTCAGTCAGAATGTAGTTGAACTTATCTGTATTATACTAATCCTGAATTTTCCAAAGAAAACTACATAAGAAATAAACTAACGGGTTACATCTCATTGTTACTAAGCACTTAAATACAAATTATACAGACATTAAAGTTAAAACAAACGTTTACCAAACTTATATTCTGTGATGAAAAGCTTCCTAGTTAGATATAGATAACTTATATATCTAATTATCGTTTCTTCTAGTAATCATTTTTTTGGTATAAACGATGAGATTATATAAGTTTTATGCCTAAGAATAACAAAAAATAGACATTTGATCCATGTTCCGATATTAAAATACTACTTATTTTTATTCATAAATGTCGTGCAAAATTTACATGTATATTTTTGATACTAATATCAGTAGTAATGAAATTACATTGAATATTATAGTTTCTGATAGCTGATTAAGACTATAGCAGCTCATATACACTCAAATTTGTTCACATTCAATTTGGTTTAGCCATTTTATGAAATTATTGAGCAAAGTTATTCGTACAACAACAACAACTTATCTATGCCATTATGCCTTTATTATTGTTGCGCTTGTATGAATATGTATACTTGAGCATTACCTACCACTTACGCACGTATTTGTTCTGCTAGCTTTAGTGTTGATCGCTTAAATGATTCAATGACGCATTCATTTCCCAACACATATACATTTTAATCCTGTTCATTGACTCACTCACTTGCTCTTCAGCATTCGCATTTCATTCTTGCTTCGTGTACCTGTAGTTTTTGCGAATAGTGTGCGGTGCGATAATAAACGTAATCAACATTTTGTATTCGTCTTCTGATTTTGTACACTACTGGGCGTCATCTAATGACGGTCATCAGGACGACCAGTATATGAAGTTAAAGAATTATATCGAATACCAACCACCACTACTTCATGAGCCTGACGTGATAAATAAGATAAGAAGTGTACACACGCTCATATAAAAACAGTCAATATTGATAAGTGGATAATTAACAAGGTCAAAAGGTGACTCAAGAAGAATGGATAAATTGGCTTGTTCAGAAGCTAGAATAACTTATATGGGTTTAACATAGCAACCAACATTACAAGATATTGAATTATAGACTAAAACCTAAAATGAAAGACAGTATAAGTTAATAAATAAATGAGTCTTTATTCACTCCACTCATTTGATCACAAATGCGATTGGAAGATATAAGTTTCTTAAGACATTCACGAGTCATTGAAAGTAGGAATTTATTCTAAGTTATATCATTTGCATAACTCTGCCTGTAGCTCTTCTAGAGTTACTGCAGGTCCCAAGCCCGGGTAAAGGAGGTGGGTTGGGCATGAAGTTAGCTACCCCATCTCGTAGAAAACTAACTTGCTGAAAAAAACGCTAACCAGTAAAGTATGTCATTTACATAATAGACTTCTATACAGACCGAATTTATCTATGGACACTATTTAAATAAAAAATTTAAAAATATTTGTTAATTTAAAGCGAATCAATCAGGAACTTAAACTAGACATTTGTTTGTTAAGGAAGTATAGTTTCTTTCAGCTAGTTGTACCAAACAAACGAACAGCCTATTCATAGTGAATATTTAATTTAGATTTTGTATTTTCAATTTTTGTTTTCAGAAAGTAATAGAGAAAATTCAGATGATAAACTTATATGGATACATCGAACTTTCTAAATGTATCAATGATAGTTAATGTTACAGTATTTGATGAAATATTCTGTTCATGTAAAGAATAGATAATAGATTACCATCATGAATTAAAATAGGAAACTTTATTTAAGGTGAACTGAATCCTACAATTGTGTAAGATACATGGTAAATACTTTGTTCGTGCTGATTTTATCTACAGATGAAAAGAATATTGAATGGGATCGTGAATGCGCACTGCCGAGGAGTCCCACAATAGTATGAAACGGCCATCCAGTGTTTCCAGGTTTTCAATGGTGATCTAACATCAATCGGTTCATGATTTCAACAACAAAATATTAAGTATTGTTGTGGTGTGGGTTAATTATATCCATATATGTAATATAGAACGGTGGTCAGACATAGAATGTATTTCAGTAGAAGATTGAGAAGGAAGGAGCGGAGACGAGATGCAATAGGTATGAAAATGCATGAATAATAAAATCCGAGACAATGGACTGATATTTGCATAAGTAACAGTCAACTTTGAGACGATGGATTGATATTTTTTAAATTAACTATTTACTATATGGTTCTGAGAGTTTAGTGACATGCTTTATAAAGATGATTTAAAATGTGAGAGCTTCATGATAAATTTCTACTTTAAATACAACTTTAAATGAGAAAAAGTTATGTGCCTACACTAAATCTGTATATCATCTTATACAGATTAACACTTAGGCATCTTTGTTCACTGCAGCATTTGATATAACAAGTCAACCTAAATAACTCTTGAAGATGTATAATGTATCATATCTATTCAGGTATATTTTGGGATTTAGACAATATCTACTAAAGATTAGTCTAATTTGAGGTATTTCTGAAAGCTAGGAACGCTGGACAGTTATGTCATTGCATTATGGTACAATTCAACAGTGTGCATCATGAATATTGGATGGAATTTAATCCAAGATACTCAGGTTTTTAATGGAAATTCTTAGTCTCTCAAAGCATAAATATGATCGTTTGATATGTGTATTTTAGGTCAATTGCTATCGTATGCTATTGAGGCCTGATTATCATAATTACTAATTGTCTATTAAATCTATTTTCTAAAACGAATTGAAATCAAATCAGAATGATTCAGAAATCATCCAGACTTGAAGTTACAAGTATTTGAAACTAACAATGAGAGGGAAACTTAAAGCGGAATATACTGGGGAGTTTTAATATTTTACTTCGAAAGAAACACATTTTAAAAAATAGGTCATATTTAATCTTACAGATTATTTTACTTGATTACACTAACTACTAACAATTATTAAGTAATATAAACGTTTATACTAAATATTTGACTGCCCTCTTGCATCTAAAAGTAACGCTGAATCTACTACATTCCGAACACAGCTTCAACTATTAAAAATAATTACAGATTTTGAGCATAAATATACATTGTTATTGAGAAAAACAACTTCGAGAATAGAATTAAATTAAATGGCTATCATTCATGCAAATATTAGAGAATTCAGTAAGCACAATTGTTTTACTGGATTATAGGAAAGTCCTGTAACAAGTGTGGACAATATCAACTCTTTGAAATAACGAACTAGCCCCTATATTACAAAAAGTAATGAGTTAATCCTGAAAACAACAAAAGCGTGCCTAGTATCTCTTAAAAAGAGACTGAATGGAAAAGAGAGAAACATGGTCATTAAACAAAAGAAGATCAAAACGATAAGTCTGATATTATCAGACTGAGAAATGCAAACTAAAAATGTAGATAGGAAGGAAAAATACAATGCAATTAAAGTATCATCCTATTAGATAATGTAAATTATACTTCAGAATAAAAATGTATGTTTGTTCAGCGTCTTTTATTCTTCTTACACAATATGTTTCATCCTTTCTTTTTCTTTAACCTTTACTCTCCATTCATTTCAATCTGTGATATCAATACTTATAATGTTACATTTTCGATAACTTTGGATAATTAGAACAACATATGTAAGCGAACAATTGTTGTCAATGAGATCATTATCAGGCTTTACTCTAATATACAATAATTTTTATACGAAAATGTTAAACCAATCGAGGCAATTTAGGTCAATAATCACAATGAAATAGAATAAGTCACCACATAGGTAAAAGTACATATTGATAGTGGGAAGACAAGTATTCTGATAGTAGTAAGAATAATGAAATAAAATACAATAACAGAAGGATAAGTTACCTCAGTTGGCCTCCTCAATGTGCATTTACAAATTCAGCTGCTCCTGTGGATATAACTATATCGGGCGTACTACCAGGCAACTTAACCAACGAATGAGTGAACATCTACCAGCTTGGTTTATGAAGGGCCAGATAAAAACAATACACAGTCCTATCTTGGCACATCTAGTTGATAGCGGTCATAATGTAGATAAATCGCAATCATTTCGAGTAATCTATCGTATACCTCCATCATTTCCTAATGGAGTTCGTCTCCTACATATAACTGAAGCCATAGGAATTCATACATTTAACACTAATTTATGTGTACAGAAGAAATTCCTGACTCCCCTATCCCTTCCGTGGTCGGATATAACTTAACAAACGACATTTTTTATTTCATTTTATTTTTGTTATCATTAGCATTATTTTCACATGTGGTATTTTCCTGCAATTTCCCGCCTTTTTCCGTTTGTATTCTTCACTACCTAATTATTTACACACTTCTTATTACGTAATGATTTTAATGTTTTGTGATGACTATTCCAAGTCCATTTGCTAACGTTTGACCTTCTATTTCAAATATTTAACTATTGATAAAAATTTTGTTGTCGTATTTTATTATTCTTACTACTATCAGAATACTTGTCTTCCCACTATCAATATGTACTTTTGCCTATTATATGTGGTGACTTATTCTGTTTCATTGTGATTATTGACCCGAATTGACTTGATTGGTTTAACATTTCCGTATAAATATTCATGTATATTAGAGTAAAGCATGATGACAATCTAATTGAAAACAATTGTTCGCTTATATGTGTTGTTCTAGGTTAGTAATAATAAAGTATGTTAGCAACACCTCACTATTACGTAATTAGATATAACTTAGAAAAGTTAGTGGAAAATTTATTGATTATCGAGATCTCAAACTAATGCGTTGCGCGTAATTCTTATGTACTGTATAATAGTATGAACTTAAGGACTAGATCTAACTACATAATTATTGATATTTCACAAAACCAGTTTCGAGATTTAAGAAACGTTAACAGACTTACAATATAACTGAAATTCAGTTCATTAATGCAAGTCTAATGTTTTGTTTTAAATTATTCAAATGTATTCAATAACATTTTTAAGTTAAAGTAAACAAATTGAATGTTATCAATTTTAAAGCAAACTTGAAATGAATGGAAATAAGGAGACTACAATAGTGATTACATATTATTCTGAATGAGAGAACTAATATCTCATTGTCATTTAAAATCTTATTGTTGATCGGAAAGATATCCAAAAATCAATATATCAAATAGAGCAACATATGGAAAATATATTACTTTTAGAGATTTCAATAGTTGAAGTCATGAGTCAATTGAAGCTAGACCACCATGGAAAACCTAGAAGCACTGGACAACCGTTTCATCCTAGCATGGGAATCTTCAGCAGTGCGCATCCACGATCTCACCTCGCGAGACTGTGGTGTGGGTTACTTATATCCATATATGTAGTATATAACGATGGTCAGACATAGAATGT
Organism: Schistosoma margrebowiei; assembly: GCA_944470205.2. Taxonomy (NCBI): domain Eukaryota; kingdom Metazoa; phylum Platyhelminthes; class Trematoda; order Strigeidida; family Schistosomatidae; genus Schistosoma; species Schistosoma margrebowiei. The sequence goes on from OX104024.1 coordinate 45,227,558, forward strand.
ATTTCAGTAGAAGATCGAGAAGGAAAGAACGGGAACGAAATGCACTTGGTATGAAAATGCATGAACAATAAGATCTGAGACAATGCACAGATATTTGCAAAAGGAATAGGCAAATTTGAGACGATGGATTGTTATTTTGCAAATTCACTATTAACTATATTGAGATGCTCTGTAATTTCGTGTCAAATACATTCGATTATCCCCACTCGTGTTCTTGTTCACTACAATACCAATTATTTATAATTCATAGAATTTCTAATACTATACGGATATGTCTTCAATATAACTTCCAACCAAACACTCAGATGTAAGTTATTTAAACCCATTATATAATTATGATTTTAAATGTCACAGGTTGTAAGCAATTAACGGGAACCAATAATATAAAATGAATTCATGTTATTCTGCTAGAATATTTGTTCTTTCTCTTTTCAGAATTTCTAATAGTCTTAATTTAGTTGGGAGAGAAAACATAGTTTATACGGAGACAATTACTTAGTTATAAGTTCAAATGAATCTAATCTATAAATAAGTCTTTTACTTCATTATTTGATTTTAATTTATTAAATGAATTATGATGTCTACATAACTTTCGTCTTACAGTGTACAGTGAGACTATAATTTATGGACGACCTTTGAGTGACACTAAAGTGACCTTGAGAGTATACACCTAATAACTATGACTAAATGAGGGTTATAAATCAGTGTGAGGAATTCAAAGTAGGATTTACAGTTGATGGTTAAGGTTAAGAATTAGACTTAAGGTTTTCATCACGAACTAACATCGGTTATAATGTCAAAACTGTATTTAGCCAAATGGATAAGTGAATTTTGAGCGAAAATTTGAGACCCGTTATCTTATACCTGATTGGTTCGTCCATAAATTATAATCTCGCCATCGAAATGAAGAATATTAGATTTTAATTTTTAATTTTCATCAAAGTTGTCATAGTGATTATTGGTATTTAAATTCCGAATCATCCCTCTCTTTTTTTAGAAAAGGAATCTTGATAAGATTCTGTGACTGGTGAAGTTAAATCATGCCAATTAGAAGTATATGCTGAACCAGTGATAATGAATATTGTTTATTTTGATTGACTAAACATGGTACTGTTGTGTCCCGATAAACATAATAAATGGTAAATTTTTGGATCCACTTATGAACGTATATTTTTATCGTATAATTGCTAAATAACTAAACTATTCATATTCATGTCCTTCTTATTATGAGCTTTATTTTGACCTATAAACTATTATTATACTATTTACCATTCTTAAATTATGCCCTGTCTATTAATTACTACCTCCCACATGCACAGCCACTTTGAGCAAAATCTTGTACAAATGTTATTTCCTATTTTATTGGTACGATGTGGTCTATCTGGATGGTATGTAAACCCAGTATGCTTGAAATAAACAATTCATATTGCAGAGGCTGAGATTGGTGTTCTGGACTTAACTGACTGAGCTAGGCAGGAAGCAGGACCGATAAGTACGCTAGGCTGCTCGTAGGTGTTTTATGCGTCATTGGTCCGATCTATGATTTACTGCTCTCTAATTGGCGGTATCAACTCCGCCTGGAGTCCATCCGGGGGCTACTGCCGGTCCCAAGCCCGGATAAAGGAGGAGGGTTGGGCATGGGGTTAGCGTCCCCATCCCGCAGAAAACTAACTCGCTAAAAAAACGCTAACCAGAAAGAATTATTCAAACCTTTTAACCTCTGCCCTGGGAGTCAGAAGGTCTTCATTTAGAAGAACTATGACGCCTCATGATGAAAGCCGAATTCCTTCGGAAGTTACGAGGCCGATGCCGGGATACAATGGACATCTAGGATGCAGTTGGACGATCTGGACTTCGCAGATGATCTGGCCCTTATATCACAAACGCAACAACAAATGCAGGAGAAGACGAACAGTGTAGCAGCAGCCTCAGCAGCAGTAGGTCTCAATATACACAAAGGGAAGAGCAAGGTTCTCCGATACAACACAGCATCCACCGATCCAATCACAATTGACGGAGAAGATTTGGAAAATGTAAAATCCTTTACATATTTGAGCAGCATCATTGATGAACATGGTGGGTCTGATGCAGATGTGAAGGCGCGGATCGGCAAAGCAAGAGCAGCATACTTACAACTGAGGAACGTCTGGAACTCAAAACAGCTGTCAACCAACACCAAGGTCAGAATTTTCAACACAAATGTCAAGACAGTCCTACTTTTTGGGGCAGAAACCTAGAGAACTACGAAAGCCATCATCCAGAAGATACAGGTGTTTATTAGCAGTTGTCTACGCAAAATACTTCAGATCCGTTGGCCGGACACTATTAGCAACAACGTACTGTGGGAGAGAACAAACCAGATCCCAGCGGAGGAAGAAATCGGAAAGAAGCGCTGGAAGTGGATAGGACACACATTGAGGAAAGCACCCAATTGCGTCACACAACAAGCCCTCACATGGAATCCTCAAGGCCAAAGGAAAAGAGGAAGACCAAAGAACACATTACGCCGAGAAACGGAAATAGACATGAAAAAGATGAACAAGAATTGGATGGAATTAGAAAAGGAGGCCCAGGACAGAGTGGGTTGGAGAATGCTGGTCGGCGGCCTATGCTCCATTGGGAGTAACAGGCGTAAGTAAGTAAGTAATTGGCGGTATCATTACGTATACATTAACAGGGTACATAGGCCACAAGCTATAACAGATAGTATGAAAACATGGATGTCAACTCCATAATGTAAAGTTAACAAAATTGTTGTAAAGTGTAGACGACTAGGGACTGTGTAAAGCACATTGATCAATATTCTTTGGTTTTCAATAGTTAAATAATTGACATTATGACATAATCTACAAAATATGCAAATATATGAGATATAATCTATGAAATCGTTTGAATAATGATAGTACGTTTTTATATGCTTATGTTTGATCTTCCATGGTCAATTGATGATAGACTACATTGACTAATTTGAAACAGTAGCAGTAGGAAGATAACTTTCCAAAGTATTAAACATATTTCCTTCTAGTCTAATGATCAGATAACTAGAAATATGTTCTATTGTCTTTGTCAAATTATACTTCATACTATACAGATAGCATTTATCACAGTTATAATGTCACGAAGAAAGCAGAGATAAAATGGATTCTTTTTAAATTATACAAACGATAAGATTAATTGACTGTTTTAATATTCTGAACTAGTCCTTGTAATTTCATGTACATAATTACGCAACAGTTTATCAAATGTTGATTTTTATTTTGATAAATATTTAAGATGATTAATAACAGTCAATTATTAATGAGGGTTGGTGCACTTCTATGTCCATAGATAACATTACTATTTTAGGAAATAAAACAAGCAGTCCCACAATAGGGCGAAACAACCGTCCAGTGCTTCCATGTTTTCCATGGTGGTCCATGATCTCAACTATTAAAACTACTATAATACCCACAAAAACCCCTTCTGATGCTAATCAACATGTGCCGAATAGTGACTGGCTTCAAGAGGTATATCCTGGAGTTCTAGTGACGAGCAGTGATCAGTGGAGTTCAGCCGAGTCTGTTGTGAGATAGTAACTCACTGAAGACAATGGGGGATGTGTCGCTGAATTTCGTGGATTAGTTGAAGTTTGGTATTAACACCGTCGGTCGCCGGTCCAGTGGTCTGGAATTTAAGCGTTCGCGCCTGAGGCCGATAGGTCCTAGATTCAAATTTCGCGAGGCCGGATTGTGGATGCGCACTGCTGAGGAGTCCCGTACTAGGATGAAACGGCTGTTCAGTGCTTCTAGGTTTTCCATGGTTATCTAGCTTCAATTGACTCATGATCTCAACAATTAAAAGCAAAAACTGTGACACAATCGACACTTTTTCATTTATCTTTGTATATACAAAGATAACATTCGTCAAACTGTCATGTTTTGTTTTGTGTTATTAATGATTAATTAGTGCATAAAGTATCATAAGGTATTTAACTGAGCTGTCAACTGACTTGTCAACTAATTAAATGATATATAATACATTTTATTAACTGAATATTAAGAAGAATAATGGTTGTTGATAGTAATGAATAAGAGATTCTGTACAGTTTGATCAAATGTTATGAGGTAATTTAATATGGCTCAGTGTATTATTGTAGTAATGAAAGTCATAGTTTGTAGAATATTATTTGAGGTAACTGAGAAAATCTTAAGCTGACTCTCTATTACATACATTTTTTATCATACTGTTCATTCTATTCTCATGATTATTATTCTTTATCTGGTTTCTATGGCATGTTGCCCTAGCTTTGTTATTCACAGACTATGACAATCTGATTTTTAATTTATTAGCCAGAATAATACACCATTTTTTTTATAGAGCCTATTTTCACTTTGTATCATATTCGATGAATTATTGTTTGCAATGTGTTTCAAACGTTTTCGTTATACATCGTCTATAACTTTATACCTCCTAGTTAGGCATAAAAGAACACTAATGGTCAGATACTACAGTCAGTAACATATATATTGTACTTCACGTCAAGCACTGATTTTAGCCAGACAACTAATGAAAATGAGGAGGTATAAGATAGTTATTTTATGCTACAATGAGACTCCTTAGCAATGTCTACTCATGATTCAACTAAGAACTGAATACAGGACTCATGTGTGATATGCATTGAATATGCTCAAAAGAAAAGTCATATTACTATGATAAAGTACCTGTTTTATATTTTTTTCGATTTTTGTTAGTTGTCCTACATATAATGAATTGTATATAGAAACGCATATAAATCGTAAAATTATTATCGAACATACGGAACTCAAAACAATTGTCAACCAATATCAGAATCTTCAATACAAACATCAAAACAGCTGAAACTTCGATAACTACCACAACGATCATCAAAATGGTACAAGTATTTATAAACAATTGTCTACACAAGATGCTCAATATCCGTTGTTGATTATATACCATTAGTGACAAACTACTGTGGGAGAGAACAAACCAACTTCCAGCTTAGGAGGAAATCGGGAAAAGAAGTTGGAGGTGGATATGACACACATTGAGAAAATCATCAAACTACATCACGAGGTAAGCGCTAATTTAAAATCCTGAAAGGAAACGCAAAAAAGGAGGGCCAAACAACACACTGCACTCGGAATCGGAAGCCGACATCAAAAGGTTGAATAGTAACTGGAATGAGCTGGAAAGGATGGAGGATGCTGGTGAGCGGCATATGCCCTTCCGTGAGGGGTAACAGCCGTAAGTAAAGAATTAAGAACATATACATATTTACGTTTGTAAATCTCCGTTAATGAAATAACCAGAAAGTGATCTATCCTCTGAACTATTTTATTCTTCTCTTTGTTTCTTTATTATTCTCATTAAGTGATATAATTTTCATATTCACCAGGTAAAATGATTTATTCTTCAGTACATATGAATCAATTTACAAAGAAAAAAACAACAGAAAATGTCACAAAAATCTAAGGTTAATTAATTCAAGAAATTATTTTATGAGTCGATTTAGTCTAGACTACCTTATAAAACCTGAAAGCAGTGGATAACCGTTCCGTCCTAAATATTGGACTCCCCCAGCAATGAGCATCTACAATCCTGCACGTAGAATTCGAACCCAGAACCTTCGGTCTCATGCGCGAATGCTTAATCCCTAAACCGCTGACTTGGTATCCAATGATGTCTCATACTAAAACGAAACGGCCACCCAGTACTTCCAGGTTTTTCAGGTGATCTAATTTAAATCGATACAAGAATTCAACCATTAAATTACTACAATTCCCATAAACTCTTATTCCGACAAAAATAACAATCAAACTGAATAACTCCAAGAATATTATGCATATTTAATGAATAGGAAAATAAATGATTATCTAATTAATAGATATAAGAAATTATGTAATTGAAATATCACAATCCATAGAGATATTCTGTTAGTGTTATCTATATACGTTTGTTCATAAACTTAATTCGATGTATATAATAAAATAGTTACTTATAAGTAGTATATATTTTTAAACAAAATTATTTGTTTGATTTAAATTTTGAATTCTTGAATTATTTGAAGAATTTCTATCAGAATGTGAACAATGATCATAAGGATTATTAAAAGAATTTCTTAAACTATATATAGATGATTGTGATGGTAAACTTTGTGAATATTGTCCAATTGTATTAGATACATTTAATGTTCTAATTCTTACAATATTATCTAATTCATTTAAAGTAGATGTTGATAAATTTAATTCTTTTTTATGTTTAATTTTATCTTTTCTTTCAGGAATAGGTGGATTTTGAACAATATTCGATAGTTCTCTAATACTACTGGTTACAACATGTTTTTTTTGTGATTTTGTGGTTGTTGTTGCTGTGGTGGTGGTCGTCGTCGTTATTGGTGTTTCTTGTGTTCGCTTTATTGTACGTGTATACTTTGATGTAGTATTTACAAGTCTATAACGATCCCAAATAAGACAAGCTATTTTTGATGCAATATATTGACCAACATTTAATGCAATTAAACGTAATACAAATACACCATCTTGTCCTAAAATATGTTCAGTAAAAAATGCTGATGCTTTTTTATCAGTTATTGATAATTGTTCATTATAACATTCAGAAGATAATGAATCAGCTAGTTGTACTGTTGTTGATTGTTGACTAGTCGACTGATAATCAGAATTTTGTGTTACATTGGAATTATTATTATTTGATGAATAGTTTGATTTATTATTATTATTATTATTATTGTTTATCTTCATTGAGATTCTATTAAATAATAAACTTCTAATAAAACATACTCGACTAGTTTGAAATGTTGATCTAAATGGAAACAAGATTTTAACAACAATAAAGAAATATTATATAAAAAAACAATGTGAACAGAATCGAGTTGAAACAAAAAATGAACAGCAAGATATAACAAATAATGGTCTATAACTGTATTTCTGAATGTTAACTATGAATATCATCGAATGTAGAATGTCAAGTCAGTTGAAACAATGTAAACATAGATGTTTCAGTATTAAAGTCATTGAATAAATGAATTGTGTTTTCGTTTCTTTGAATCAAACATATTTTTTTAATAGTTTTTTTATTTTGTTTTCTATACTTTTTCTTTATATTATCCGGTTTTTATTGTTATTGGTTCCTATTTATCTTATTTTTTTTCTATCCAAGCAGATATAATCTATATAAAATTATTTTACGTTATTGATTGAGATCATGAACTGATTGATGTTAGACAATCATTGAAAATTTGGAAACACTAGACGGCCATTTCGTTCTATTGTGGGACGCCTCAGCGGTGCACATCCACGATCCCGCTCACGGATTCGAACTTAAGGCCTTCACTCTTGCAGTATCGTGGGTGCGCACAGTTTCAATGATGCTCTAACATCAATCAATTCATGATCTCAATCAAAAACGTAATAATCTCCACAACCCTATACTGATATTTTATCTTAAAAAACTTTATGATGTTTAAAGTGACTACGATTATACTTTGAGTAGGTTACAAATCATTTTCTGGAAGATGGACTAGATACTGAATAGTAATTAGTGGCACGTTTATCTAATTATTAATACTGACTGAATTCTATGAATCAAATTAGAATGAGATCATAAGTCTAAGTGCTTAGATCGATTTGACAATGATTACTACTCAGTGACTAATCAGTGAATAGTTCTGTTTATTCCTAAAGTATATATACATATATACAATCGCTTCGTGATCTCAATCAAAACTCAACAATCTCCACAACTTGATACTGAGAATTACCATGTGCTCATTATTGACTAGCTTAGAGAGATGATTCTCGGAGTTCTAGTAAGAATCCGTGATCAATGGAGCTCAAATGTGTCAAGTGTGAGGTAGTTACTCACCGAAGACAATGAAGAATGATCACGCAATATTGTGGATTGATTGAAGTTAGATATCGCTAGATGCCTGCTCAGTGGTCTAGAGTTTAAGCGTTCGTGTATGAGACTGAAAGTCCTAGGTTCGAGTCTCACGTGCGGGATCGCGGGTTCTCACTGCTGAGGAAGAGACGGCCATCCAGTGCTTCCATGTTTTTCAGGGTGGTCTAACATTGATCCATCCATTATATCAGTTTGAAATCAACAATCTATACAACCCTATACTGACATATATATTCGTTGAGTTGATGATTAAATGCTAGGAAATCCACCCGACTTGTTGTCTCGTGAACTGATTTCATGCTTATAATATTATCCGTATAATAAAATTGAAATGTATTTTTTTGCTATGAATGGTTTAACAGTCATGTTTTTGTGATAGGGTGGGGCTCTTTATTTAGACATCAATTAGATCAGACGATACTATCGACGGACGCATCATTTTAGTAGCCCCTATATCTGACTCTACTTTGATCGTTTCTAATTGCTATTGAAATGTACATATCGTCGATCCTCGTATAAAATTATCAACTTAACTTGCGTTGGTGAATAACGGAATTAAATAACTCAAATACGAGAATGGATGTTTGAATACGTACATTTTGTAGACTCGTTGATCGGAATAGACAATCAGAGAATCGTAGAGAATGAAGTTAAGATGAGAAAGCGAAGCGAAACAAAACGTTGCGCGGTAGAGAAGGCGTGTGAGCTAATTCCATTTAGTCAAGCGTTAATCAATAAGTATAGCCAGATAAAAATAGGTTACAGACATGTGATGAATAGGCTAAGAAGTGTACACACATACGCTCATATAAAAACAGTCAGAGTTGATAAGTATATAATAAACAAGGTCAAAACGTGACTCAAAAAGACTGGATAAATTTTGCCCTGTCCAGAAGCTATAATAAGTCATATGGGCTTAACATAGTAACCGACACTACAATGATTAGTGTTAGTGTACCTTTTGATTTTTTAAAGAACATCTCATTTTCACTGTTTACGTAATTGAATCAAGCTGACTAGGAAATTATTGTAATTATTTTTGAAACATAAAATGTCGGAATAATAATAAATTTAAATTATTTTTTACCAGTTTTTCAAATCAGTTGATCATCGACTTACAACATAAAACAAGATACGTAAAGATGGATTGTGGCTAATAATGGAATTCAGGATGTACGTTTCGTCCCATATAGAATTCATCAACTGGAAGAACCTACATTCCAGAGTTGATCTTTACTCCAAGACTCAAACTCAATACCGTTAACTTTAAACTCCATTGCATTGTTCACTTAAGTATTGAGTCCAGATAGCCATTAGATTGGGCAACGGGGTGAAGTTTTAACTTATTTTTGTCTTAGTTTTTTTCAATCTTCTTATTGATGTTTAGGACCTCGACAAATAATGTTTAAAATTCTTATTACAATCAAAGTACAGCACTCATTAAAAGTGTAAATTTAGACTGTATATTGCCATTTTTATGTAAACCTTATCCATTAATCCATCTAACAAATGGAAGAGCAATTGTTAAGTCATTATAAACATGAATCAATATCGAATAAAGTAAAAGGGATTCATATTCAATTTTGTAATATGATACGTGGAAATTACAAACTCTTATTTAAGTAATTGATCATATAACAACTAGTGAAACTACACCTAAACCGTAAAACCAACTAGACCATAGTGATTAAACACATAATAATTCAAATAAACAAATGTAATCTATCAACAAGTGAGATATAGAATAAAAAAGAGGGAATTTCAAAATGAAATAAAACAATAATAAATCTATTATGTAATTAGATTTTAAAAAATACCTACCTACAACACCAACGTAAGAAACTGTGTATATTTATTAAAGTGATACCAATAAACCAGAACCAAAGAAAAATGAAAATTTTTTCATTAAACATATTAATACTTAATACACATTGTAATGTATATCTATGATAATTTTTTCCCATTTTTCGCATATCTAAATCACAAAATGAAATACGTGGAAAATTTCCACTTTGATACCATTGTGTACCAATTATAAGATCAATTAACATTTGTGGCCCAAAAAATATTGTTGTTTGACCCAAAAACCTATTGAAATTAAAACAAACAAATAATCATGAATAATGATAACATCAATAATAAATAAATAAATAATATGTTTCAGTAGTTGAAATCCTGAGTCGATTGAAGCTAGACCACCATGGAAAACCTGGAAGCACTGGACAGCCGTTTCGTCCTAGTATGGCTCTCCTCAGTAGTGCGCATCCATGATCCCTACACCAGTCTCGGGAGCCGTTCAGTGCTTCTAGGTTTTCCATCGTGGCCTAGCTTCAATTGACTCATGATTTCATCTATTGAAATAATATATTTGTAATATCCCAATGAGTAAAAAAATAGATTTTCTGACGTTTCGTGACTAAGTGTGAGCGACTTCTTCAGAGAATAAATAACCAAATCAAAATTAATCCAGTTTCAAATAGTACAACGGAACAATACGAATATTATGTGATCAATTAAAAAACAGGTCTGAATAAATCATAAACTTTGATGGCACAACAGAAGAACTCCAAAGAATCTTAAAACAACACAGAATTAAATTATATTACAAAACAATGAACATACTTCGAAATACTTTAGTTCGCTTAAAAGAAAAAAAATCCCATTCATGTCAACACAGAACTGCGTCTACAAATTAGATTGTGTCATTTGTGATGCCTTTTATATTGGAGAGTCATCTTGAGAAATTTTGACTCGTGCCAAAGAACATAATAGGTACACAAAGAAACCGTAGAACTGGATAGACTTCAAATTAAATCAGCAATAGCAGTTCATACCATTTTCAACAACCACCAAATCGATTGCAAAAATATCAAAATATTACAAAAACGTTTTTTCCCATTACAAAGAAAGGAGAGTAGCTGAAGCTTTCCATATAATGTTTAATCCTACTTCTCTCAATAGAAAAGAAGGCCTTACCATGCATCCTACTTGGATTACTTGGACAAGTATATGTGTGACCAGATTGTTCGAAATGTATAGCGCTAATACATCACATTTTTCAGATCAACTCCGTCTTCTCATTGTTCTATCGAAATTTATAAAAGGGACTAATTGCTATCTATCTTAGCCACCTAGTCTGATATTATTCACTATTCATACTATTATCTTACAAATTAAACTCTATCCTTTCTCACCATAAAGGTCACACAATTTTCATCCTTAACTGCACATGTACATACACACAAACTCACATACATGTCGCTTATGAATCACCTTGATCGAAATGACATGACATTGATTTATTCAGACCTGTTTTTGATTGATCAAATAATATTCTTATCGTTCCGTTGTACTATTTGAACTTGGATTAATTTTGATTTTGTTGTTTATTTATTCTCTGAAGAAGTAGCTTACACTAAGTCACGAAATGTCAGAAAATCTAACTTTTTTACTCATTGGGATATTACAAATATATTCTTTATTTATAACAACCTACCCAATGCTCAATTTGTTCGAACTTAACAAATCAAACCTTGATAATGATACGTACAAATACCAATAATAGTAGTAATAATGTTTTCTTTTCTTTTTACTATTAAGTAGATCGATATTTAGAACTCAGTAGGTGAGTTTGTTTTTATCTATGAGTTGCTCGAGCCAATCTTTCAATGTTACCTACGTTTTTAACTTGACCGTATTTAAGGTGGATGAAATTTCGAAAATGTATAATTATTAAACCCAATGAGCATGATTCAGTAGGTTTGTGAATAGCACGTTAACTGTTAAAACAATGATTACTAAATATAAAACTCAAAAGAGAAATCAGTATTATAATTTGTCTTATATATGACAATTTGTTGCAGTGTTATTGAGAAGAAGAAAAAAACATCTATTGAATCATGAAGATAAGAATATGATTTAGACAATAGACCTTGACTAAAAAGGGATCATTGATGACAGTCCATTATGTGTCATTACATATCATTTAACCTGATTATATCATTACAAAGTAATCTCCTTAGCGAACTAAACTATATAAGTTACGTAACAATAATTCTAATTTTACAGAATTCTCATTTTTTCTTCAAGGGCTAATATCTTTATTAAATTGTCCATAAACCAGTTACCCTCTGTAAGATGGTTTATATAACTAAAAGGTTTTATCTATCATATTTAAACAATTATAACGTTCAATCGCATAATTAAGACTGGTTCATTTTTGTGATGTTTCAATTAGTGATATCGAACATTGTAAGGTCAAATAAACATCTAAAAAATGAACTAATCATTTTGCGGTATCTTGGATAAATCAAAAACCACATTGAATAGTTGATGCATCTTTTCTGTTATGTTACCTGTAAACTATTTGAAAATTTATTCAATGTAGACATTAGATAAAATTTATCATAATGGGTTCTCATGAAAACTGTAATAATTTTGAAGTTCATTTGGTACTGGGTTCGACTCCAAAAGTGAACATCAACTCTGGGATGCAGGTATATCCAGTTGATGAGTCCCAAATGGGACGAAATGTGCGTCCTTGATTTCACTGCTAACCACTATCCAACTTTGCTTATGATGCCTGTGAATTAAGGCAATATCGAGGCAATACACACAGTATGCACATATGCCAATAAGAGACAGATCAACTGCAGTGCTATACATCAATGGGAACATTCAAATAAACACCAACAAGTGAATTTTAACTTCACTCCATTGCACAAGCAAGTGGATGTCAGGGATCAGTAGCTAAGTGAATAACGCGATGGCGTTTTAAGCGAACGGTACTGGGTTCGAGTTCAAGAGTGAACATCAGCTTTGAGATGCAGGCACGTGCAACTGTCGAGTTCCAATGAGGACGAAATGCGTGTCCTGCATTCCATTATACATCTTTGGTCGTAATAGTTTTTATGATAGTAAGCTGATGACTTATTATGAGGATAAATCCACTTACCAATACAAAATATTTTATCATGAATTAAACTAATCATTCTATTATTTTTTGTCTGTTTGTTTTCTTTCCATAAATTATCTGTCTTTATAAAAGAATCTCATTCATTATGATATAAAAGGACACAAATAAAAATGAATGGATTACATAACATGTAATTCACAAAAATAATAAAATTTTTGTTTATTACCTAGCTAACAAAAATAATTGTCCAGTTGAATTAAAAACATAAAGTGCTTTAATAATTAAGTATAATCCATTAAGATAACTGCTTGATTGTGGTGAACAAGGTCGTGGACCAGGAATACGTGATCTATTGCTTATTGTAAGTGGAAGTATAGCATACCAGGAATTATCTAAAATAAAAAGTAATTATTTACAAAATAAATATTTTAAATAGATAATACCTTTATTTACTATTTGTTCATTCGTATTAGCTGGACTCGATACAGATGTTTGTGCCGTTGAAACGGAACTGTTATTTTTACGACTTTGTTTATATCGATGTCGAATAATAAGAGCATCTTCTAGATGTTTAACAATATATTCGAGATGATTTACACTAGAGTGTAGTGTTTCTTCAAGATCACCAGCTTTACTAGCTAAGTCCATTACAGTCCACAGCTAAATAAAACACACAGATGTAAAATTAAGATTAGTATAAAAATGGCAAACATAATCCACAAGTTAGTTCAGTAAATGCATAGTTTAACGATTATTTATAAGTGTCATAAGTTTTGTGTTCAAGAGAATAGGAGATACAACCAAAGCAAAAAAGTAAACAATGACAGGTTTAAGATCAACAAGAACCAATCGAGGTGTACAAGACAAGCTGTGAACCACATGTGGAGAAATTCGAACACCACTTTAACCTAAAGTTTGTGCTTATGATGTCTTTCAGAAGAACGATGAAAGCTCCACGACCAAACTATCCAGCTCAGAGAACAAAGCTCCATCAAAATCATCCACTTGAGCTACAAATCATCTCCGCTAACTCGAAATTTTAACAAAAATATCTTCGTTTTTGCTCTCTTTAAGATCATAAAATAAAGTTATTTTGTCATCTAGAAGGGTTAATTTTATAATTTTGAAAAATTAAAAATAACATCAATTTTTCAAATGATTTATATGACAGTAATTTTGTCATCCAAATCCATCAAGCTTCAAAGTTTTGCTAGTTTGACATAGAAAACAAAGCAAAAGTGACTGATATAACAACGTTCATAACACTATGATCTTAAAAATGGTTGTCAGAGGTGCAAGTGTTAAGAAGATTCAGTAGTTGCTAATAGATTATAGTTTTAAAAAATGCATTATTAAAGAATACATGAAATGTAACTACTAATGGAATCAAGGGGCGTGAATTTGGCCTTATTTGGGATGCATCAGTTAGACGTATCTGGATTCTAAAGTTGGCGTTTAATCCGAGGCTGGAGCCCAGTACCTTTCACTTAGAAAATCAATGCATTATTCACTTAACTACTGAGTTCAGATATTCAATCGCCTGTGCAACGAATATGAGTTTTAATTTTAATTGGTAATAACTTGGATTATACCTCTGTTGAAATTCCTGGTTGGTAAATACGCGTCCTATGCTGATTGCCTTTATATAACGTTGACGTTTGTAGTGAACAGCAATAGTTTTGTGTTCCAGGGTGAGCATAAAATCTGGGATATAGGTACATCCGACTGACCAGTCCCAGATAGGATGAAATGGGCCTCCTGGATTCCATCACTAGCCATGTCCCATCTGTTGTATACAGACTTATGTCATACTGACTATATCGAGCCCATTTCCATAAGATACACATATACCAATCAAGAATGTCAATAACGGGATAATCAAAACCACTAAGAATTAAATTAGAATCAATTAGTATAAATTATTAAGTGTGATCATCAATAAAAATGATTTTTAACTACTTAAGAACTCAAGTTTTACGTTTTTTAAATGAGATTCTAAAACATACTTTTCAAAAATATATCAACTTCTCAAAATTCATTACATTCAATTAAATTTCAATGAATTCGGCATATTTATGTTATTTAATAGTTGAGATCATAAGTCAATTGAAGCTAGATCACCATGAAAAACCTGGAAGAAGTGGACGGACGTTTTGTCCTATTGTGGGACTTCTAACCAGTGCACATTCACAATCCCGCCTCGAGAGATTTGAACCCACAATAGAAGTTGTTTAGAAAAGGGTCTTTAATTGACTCGAAAAAAGACATTCATTTGGTCTAGGAATTCAAATAGTTCATCTCTAGATCATATGTCAAGTATATACATAATTATTTATATCCAGCACTAGTGTGGACATTCACAAGAAGTAAATCATTCGATACTAATTCGCGTCTACATGGGTTATCTTAGCTTTTGGGTAGACCAGTCAACTTATTAATTTAACCTTGTCGATTATTAGCTTATAACCTCGACTTTTTTATTTTTTTTAACATCAGTATTGCTCGATCATGTGTAGCTAGATCTCGGACTATTACAAAGAAAATACAATTCAAAATAAAGCACACCATTATTCATTTCAACTATGTAATTTCCGTTTATTTAATGGCTATTGATGACGACATTTATTACTAGCTTCTACAGATAAAAGCATATTTCAAAAACTAGTATGAATGTTATTCGACGATGAAGAACGGCAGTGAATCAAAATCCTTTATAATTATACGTTTAATATAGCATGATTTCAAAAAACACCACTGAAACTTTGAAACAAACAAAGTAACTATTTATTTTGATAGCCGGTTTCCTCTATTTTATATTATTAGTAGTGGATATTCAGGAAAATAGTGTTTTTGTCTAATTCAGTTGAGTGGTTATATTTTTGATGGTTATCTGCTTATATGAATATGAGAAAAGGAATGGGATAGAAATTTATTCTCGTAAATACGGTTCCTAACATGAGTTGACATCAACTGAAGAACAATTAGAAACAAATAAAGAGGGATTAGCTGTTTAATCCATGCTTGTATCTTTTCATCAACGCAAAACTTGGGTCATCTTTAAAATCAAACTAAGGATCTTCAGATCCTGGCGTGAGAATGATATGTATGAAGTCTAGATAGTCGAAGACGAAGCAGCGACATACCAATGACATTGAAAGATGAACATATTTTATTATATATTGAATGAGGTTAAAGGCTTAGATTCTCTCATTTGTGAAGTCACTAGTGCATACCAATTAGAAACTACAAACGGATTGCATTTTTCTCCATATCTGTTTCAATGCTACAATTGCTTTTGATAACCCGTTTAACTAATTGTTCATGGGATTAATTTTACACTTCTACTGAAGACGTCTAAAGGATTAACTACTACCAATCTGGTTGAAAAATATCAATAAAGTTCAAGTGTTATATATTAGGAAAATATTTAGATGAATCAGTATCACTTATCAGATAATCCGCTCAATCGGTCATAAATGAAATGGGCTCTAGGAAAAACAGACATCGATCTAAATTATCCTTATTCACATTGGCAGAACAAAAACGTAAATCAACAATTCATAGGGTGCGGTGGAATTAGTCTGCTCCCTTATCTGCTAAAGATTCTAATCAATATCACCTAAGGTCCTCATTTAACTAATATGGACATCATAACAATCAGTCAAACAGTCATTAAGGTCACGGACCAACCAATCCATAGCCTGATTTTGATTCACTCTAAAGTTGCTATTATAGTTGGCCATAGATGGTACTGTAATCAGTATTTGTAAAGCAGTCATCATAGTCAATAAAATGTCACAGTTTCACCAACCGATCTACGAACTTTGATCAATAACATATAGTCTTATCGTTACTAGCCTACCAGATATCGAATGATCAATGAAGAGTAAACAGAAAAGGCATAAGATGGACAGTAAATTCTCACTTCTGTTAGTCATATGATTATTTACCTTTTTTCTATGTGAAATTCGTAACTAGTATAGGGGTTGTGGAGATTATTAAGTTTTTGATTGAGATCATGAACCAATTGATGTTAGACCACTTTTGGAAACCTGTAAGCACTGGACGACCGTTTCGTCCTATCGTGGGACTCCTCAGCACTGCGCATCCACTATTCCGCTCGCAGGGTTCGAACCCAGGGCCTTCGATCTCATGCGCGAACGCTTAACCTACTGGACCACTGAACCGGCATCCAATGGTAATAGTGTCTAGCATCAACCAATCCACGAAATTTGCGCAACCATCTTCCATTTTACTGAGGTAGATAACTATCTCTACCCGACATGGATTAGCTCCACTGGTCACGACAAATTATTTATGTACTATAACCGATAGTTACTTCATTCATTCTGAAGTATCACAATGTTACTCTTATAAATCTGTACAACATTTTGTCTAATGGATTAATCTTGAGCTATTTATTTTTATAAAAATCATATAGATTCATAATGAAATGATCAAAATGGGAAATTATCATTATTGATCATTCAATTGTAACCTATTTGATGGACATCGAAATTTAGCTAATTTATGCTTCAATAAATACTTGTGTAGATTAGTATCTAATATTTTATTTATTTATTTATTTATACCAAATATAAAAAAGTAGTGTTTTTCAACTTATTCTTCAAAGTAATGGAAAGGAAAAGAAATTATAGAGAAAGAAAAACTAAATTCGATATTGTTGAAAACGATCATCTTCTTTTCTAAAATACCAGATTTATGTTAAGATAATGTAAGAACAAAGAATTATAGAAAATTAAAAACTAGAACAAGTTTATTTTATCGGTATCGTAGATATTAGCTTTTCCGAAATTATTCTTTTATAGTCGAATTTATGAATTGATTCAAGCTAGATCATCAGTGAAAACATGAAAACACTGGACAGCCATCTTATCCTGATAAAGGACTCTTCATTAGTGCGCACTAATGATCTTGTATGCGGAACTCGAACTCAGGACCTTCGGTCTCGCACACGAACGATTAATCTGTGAATCGCTGACCCGGTATCCAACGATGTCTTATACTAGGACGAAATGGCCATTCAGTGCTTCGAGGTTTTCCAGAGTGATTTAGCTTAAATCGACTCATGAATTCAATTGTTAAATTACTATAATCTCTACAAACTCCATTCCGATAATTATTTTTTAGTACTTAAAAACCAAATTATACACAGGTGTTAACGCTAAAGTTGAACTTAATAGTGTCAAATAAAATGAACATTGGGTGTAAAGTTAATAATAAATATAACTTGAAATTGACATATTCAGATCTATTATGATTTTGATTGTACCAAAATATTCTTCATTGTTTCTTTTGTGTATTATTTATTTACTCTGAAGAAGTGGCTTACATTAAGTCTCGAAACATCAAAAATACAATTTTTTTACTCATTGGGATATAATAAAAATTTATTTAATATTAAATTATACATAATTTTATTTTAGTATAATAACTAACTAAACGTTTTACGTGTTCTTTTTTTAACCACATGGTTTATATGTGTTTAAATGTTAATGGTACTATCGAATGTTCAAAACAAAGAGGTTAAGGTAAAATTCAAACATAAAATCAAGTGACTGAAATTGATGCATTTAAGGCATCGATATACCTGAAAATCAGAACTCATATGCATCACCATATAATCGAATTCGAACGATACATTTTGTTTATAGGCAATTGACAAAAACAAATTGTTACAGTCAGTCAGCTGCAACGTAGGACCAGGCACAAATGTGCATCGGTCCAAGTTGCTATAACTCATTAGCACAATAAGATGAACACCGGATTCATAGAAGTAGCTAATTTAGGGGTGGTAATATATAAAAGAAAGATTGCATATAAGGACATAGTACAGGAAGAGAGAATTAGTTTGTAGAAAGGATCTGAATCTATCAACATGGCTCAGACTAGAAGTTAGTGACTTTGTGGACTGATGCCACGTTTCGGTTTGGCCACCCCTAACTTTCTTCCAACCATCCCCTACACTAGTCAGCATTGAGAGTCGTGGTAATCGGTGTTCAGGCATACGTAACACGTGGCCCAACCGTCTCAGTCGATGAAGATTCATATCTGCTGGGACCACCGGGTAAGTAATAGCGAGGTTTGACGCAGAGTATTACGGAGTGATGGTTAGATAAGTTGTTTAGTCCTTATTAACTGAATCAGGGTTAAAACTAGGAACCTAAAGATTAAATGTTGAGTGATTACTCATGAATTCATCACACTACTGTAGTAGAGTTAAAAAGGGAATTATGAATTTATGATTATAATCAGTTTATTACATCATTACGTAATCGTTTAGAAAACGCATACATGAAAACAATTGGAACCTAATCCTGCAAATGAAGTATACGTCCATCATTAACCAAATTATGTTTTTTATTTTTCTAGCTTCAATAATTTAGTTTTTGTTAAGTCTTGCTGATTGGACGCTATATTCGTTCCTAGGCTATTCTGATAACCCGCACGCTAGAACTATACAGCGACATGGGTACTTATAGATGTTAACGTTTGTTAAATCAACATCATATTTCGGCCAACCCGTTAACGACATATTATGCTACCGACCAATAATAGCACGCCACGTTGGAATTCTAGAATGCTCCATCATGCTCTGATTGGTTAGGACTCTTCGGCTCATTTTGGGTCTCTGGAGGCTCCGTCGAAGTTCTCCGAAAGTAGACTCAACAGTTTGGTTGTAAACATAAAGAGAACAAAGTTATTAAATATTGTATGTGGTTGATTTATCCAAATTGCTTGAATGTATGAACAGTTCATGATGAAAATAACTATTTAAGTGAATATATAACGGATTCGAAACCTTACACTATCACCTCCTAGTCTCGATTATCAGATTGTCTGAATCTCACGTTTATGCTATTTCTGACTGTAGTCTATTACTTTTATTACTTGATTTAAGTGTATTCTACTTTCTTACTGAGCCTTCAGCTCACTTTTTACCCTTGTTCTTTTCCTTTCCACATTCTCTCACATACTGCCCCTCAAATTCCCCACCACAGAACCTAAAGTACATTCAGTCTGGACGCAAACCTGTCAAAGACTGAACAGTACAAATAATAATTAGTTAGTAACTTGTGAGAAAATTCAAGATAAATTTCTTAAACTGAGAAGGTTTTATCTGTGAAATACTATCGTTATCGAGAGTGTAACAGTAACTGACTAGTTAAATTTGATGAAATTTGTAACATATGACAAATTATTAATGATTATTTTAAATGGTAATAGACTGCAACGGCAATATTCAAATGTTCAATGATCATAATAGTTGAGATCATGAGTCAATCGAAGCTAGACCACCATGGAAAACCTGGAAGCACTGGAAGGCTGTTTCGTCCTACCGCAGGATTCCTCAGCAGTGCGCGCCCACGATCCTGCCTCGCGAGATTCCAGCCTAGAACCTATAGGTCTCGTGCATGAGTGCTTAACCACTAGACCAATGAGCCGGCATCCGACGGTGTTATTTCCTAACTTCAACTAATTCATGAAATTAAGCGACACATCCACCATTGCTTTCAATGAGTTACTATCTCACAACAGACCCGGTTGAACTCCACTATTCACTACCGGCCTTCCGGCACTTCCAGGTTTTCCATGGTGATCTAGCTTCAATTAACTCATGATTTTAACTATTAAATTATTATAATATCCAATAAACTCCTGATACTGTTCAATAATTAGTTAAAAAAATAACCAACTGTAGAAACCACACTCGTTCATAACATTCATTTTAGACATATTCACATTGCTTGTTTATAATTTCTGTTTAGGTTAAGCCATATTTATAATGAAACTAGTTTATAATTTATCAGCTTTAAATTATGTTTAACATTTTATTTAAAGCAATTAAATGATAAGATAATCATAAGTATATGAATAGATAATTTTGTTTTACTTGATATCTTTACCAGCCTACTTCCATCATCAAATATTCACATTAATTCGTCAGCTATCATTATCCTAATTAATATAAACATTTCTTATATAAATTCATTTGGTACTGTTTGTTTGAATCTTCTCATTGACGTGTGAGACTACAATTGACCAGTCTCTCATTGGTATATGTCTACCCTGTATGGATTGCCTCGACTTATCAGTTGCAGTCTAAACATCAATAGAAAGATTCAGAAAAAGAATACAAAATGAATTTGCACTTCACCCCATTGTCTAAGCTAGTGGCAAGCTAGAATTAGTAGCTAAGTGCACAATGCGATGAATTTTGAATCGAACGGTAGTGGGTTCGAGTCCCAGAGTGAACATCAACTGTGAGATGTAGGTACATCCAACTGACGAGTCCAAAATGAGACGAAACGCGTGTCTTGAATTTCACTGCTAGCCACTATCCATATTTGTTTATAATTTTTTTTTAAATTTATTTATTCCGACATGTAAATCTTCAGTGTTATTTGATTCAAAGTTTGAATGAATCAACAACCAGAATCAATCGTAAAATTTAGCTTGATACTATAACTGTTTTATGGATATTAATCTAAACATTAAAATATGTCTTCTTTTCAGCGCAAAAGAATACAATCACTTTTAATTTTTAAGAAAATAAGAAAAGAAGCTTTTAAGATTATTTAGAAAAAGAAAAAGAAATGATTTACATTACAGATTTTAAATGTTTATTAATAGTAAGTAGGACATTTGAAATATACAAAACGTTTTTCTTCCAACAGTAATCAACACTTCATCAGTATAAACAAATCAGATAAACAAACACAAATTTATTTTACTGATTGAAATCATGAGTCAATTGAAGCTAGACCACCATGGAAAACCTGAAAGCGCTGGACGTCCGTTTTGTCCTACCGTAGAACTCCCCAGCAGTGCGCGCCCACGATCCTGCCTCGCGAGATTCCAGCCCAGGACCTATAGGTTTCGTGCATGAGCGCTTAACCACTAAACCACTGAGCTGGCATCCAACGGTGTTACTAAAGATTAATTATCAAAGTGAAAGGATAAAAATAAAACTGAATACCCATAGTTTGAATCACTTAAGATCTGTGCTCCCCTTGTTCTTGCATAGGATCGAACCCATAACTATCATTCGTGCAACCAAACATAATAACAAATGAAATTTCTATTTAATTATATATTTTCGTGTTTTTTTCTTTAGTTTGTTTGTATACACAAGTGAAATTTCGACTTACTTCTAATTATTAAACATATAACTAACACTACATTTTGTTAGTAAATTGTCTTTTGTTTTTACAAAATGAGGATATTAGATGGTTGAACGTAAACGACATGAATCCCTGAATATATCTAGATATATTATTCATATCACTAATGATCGCTTCTTGTGTAATTCACACATTAATTGATCACTTAATTATCATACTGCATCATGGTCGAAAAAGTTTGATCATCAAAAGATAATATGATATTGATTCCTATTAAGTATTCAGGTAGTTTGAAAACTGAATACATAAAAATATCAGCATCTAATTATCAACCTTCTGAGGATAATAAAAATCCAGAAGTTACATTATGCTCATTTAAGCGCCAATAATAGGAAAACAGAATATAATTGAGCATTTAATCTATTGATCAACTTACGTGAATACGCGATTGCCAGTTGAATAAACGCCATATAATACATGGTATTGAAAACATTGCAGCTTGTAACATTAACAAGAATGGCACCCATTGATAATAATGTATAGAATCTTTTCTACGTAACGGTAAATCTGATGGTATTGTTGGTTGATCAGGTGATATAAAATAAGTTGAAGTTACCCAACATACTAATGTAGCATATTCAACTTGTGCACTAGTAAATTCATTCGGTGTCCAACATGCTATTGGTTTACCAATAAATTGTCTACCCATTATTACAAGTGTACATATCATAAGTACAGTTGTTGTATATGAATGATTAATTCTATCAATAAAATCATCATCAGTTCGACTTTTACTACTTCCAATTTCAATACTTAATCGTGTTAGTCCATTTAAAACACTTGATTCAAACATAATGGTAACACTTTAAAATTAATGTATATCACTGAAAATCTATATTCATTTCAATGTTTAATATCTTTAGTATCTAATGCTAATTTAGAAATTACCATCTATATAGTTTAGAGATTTGTACAAATGTGTTTGTAATACTTTTGATGGATTTAATTACAAATTTCAAATACTATTGAGTGTCCTATAATTTCTCTGTCTATCTATCTATTTTATTTCATTTATTCTATTAAAAATATCCAATCCGTTATGAGTTGTAATGCAGTTAATGAAAAACACTACTAACGTACGAAAATGTTTGATAATGTGAGTAGAATAAACGAAGGATTTATTGGCTATCTTTAAAACTATTAGTGAGGAAAATATTTGGGAACAATTCGATCGAAATGTCAAATTAGGATAAATCTATACCTCAATGAGAGAATGAGAATTATATTTATTATTTTAACAGTACTTTTCTGATTAGCGTTTTTTAGGGAATTAATTTTCTACGGAATGGAGTCGCTAACGCGATGCTCAACCCTCCTCCTATATACGGGATTGGGACTGACAGTAGCTCCAGAGGGGCTTCAGGCGGAGTTATTTTAACAGTAAGTTGATGAATAAGAAAATGCTTACTAGAGTTGATTCTTAATGATTGTCGAACTACATCCAATTTATACAATCTGATAGGTATTCAATCATTATTCGAATGATCCAATTTGCTGAGATTTGCAAATGAACACAAGTCAATCGTTTTTAGCTTCCATGATAGTGATTAATCGTTACTGTTAATCAGACATGGTGGTCTGGAACATTTATTCTATTAGATCTTATTAGTTCCGTCAGGTTGGTTGGAAAGCGATGAGACTGGGAGAGAAAACTTTTTGTCCTACTGTATATAGATGTGTGAAACAGTAACATGTTTCCCTCAGACAATCGACATCTGCAGCAGTGCTGCATTCTTACAGTGGAAAGAGGATTTTAGAAAAGGTTGATCCTAACGATAGTAAACTTCGTCTCGGCCCATGGATTTCCGTCTCCGGCAGTAAGACCTTAAAAATACAAGTCAAACTAATCCACAACTGCTTGAAAAACGGCAGTATGTAATTGACCTAAAGAAATTGTTTATTCTATACTGTGGTAAGGCTTATAGGTCATCATAACCACTTCTAATCATGTCACCCTTTCATATCACCCAATAAGAAGTATCCTTTCATGGTGTAGCACTAGTGCTAACAATTACCGTTCATAAAATGCTATCCCAGGTTTTCTGGAGTCATGGTTCGAACGAAACACCGGAACTTCTAAAATCAGATAACGGGGATAACTAGATAAAACCCCAGAACCCGTTATCACAGATATATATTTTGTCATCAAATTGAGAATACAGGATCCTACAGTGACCATTCATTTTACTTAGCTCGTTTAGTTTGGAGATTCAACACGATATACCATTTCTGTATGTGGATATATAACGACAACTTATTGTGATCTTGGCTGTGTAGATATGGCAATAAATCTGAAAGTAGAACATGAATTCATTGGATAGATTCTTTTCGAAAGTCACTTATGTGATACCCATCTCAATCGTATAATAATAAATCTGAAGAATAGGGGCGCACGAGGTTCACTCTACATCATCTTCTCTATGCCCCATCTCATTTCTGCCTGGATTGACTAAAAGGTGAGTTTTACAAGAAATATAATGACCTTCATGAGCTCACTCATGGTAATATTATTAGGTGATTTGAACGTCCAACATCAATACAAAGATAAATACGAACAGGATATATGGCCGTTAGCCGTCACTGGAAAGATTACTTAGAAGACTGTCGATCATTTAAAAGTACGTTCGTCGACTCATCCATTTTATAAGATAAAATTGCGATAGAAATGGTCCAAAGAGATAGACACATCTGCGCACTATAGTGACATGTATATTCAATTATTTTTGTAGCGACAAAATAGAGACCACATTATTTCTTTATTCGTGACACTATATGTAATCACATTTATATTCAATATTCATTGTTTCTGTTTATCAATTGTAAAAAATACGGACATAGTTGTTTGCTTGTACTAATACACACACACGTTACCGCTGTCATCAAAAAACACTACCTCTGTTGTCTGTTCTTCTATTTTATTGCCCATGGCCTGCGATTAAAGATTAGAATAGTGTTATGCATCCTTTTAGGCCATTCTACAATACGTTTGAGTTTTGGCCCGGATCATTGTTAAATGACACTACTGGATTTAATCTTTCTCATCAAGCTGTTGGTGCCACACGTGCAGAGGAACCTCCGTTAACTGAGTGAACTTATTTGTGGTTCATATCTCAGAAGGAAATTACACGTAACATCCATTACATAACAACGGTTATCATTTTGTTACTTATTATACCATTTTGTTGTGAGTGTTATTTGTTAACTTTTGATTCACTCAAAACAGACACTTCGTTTGGTAATGCTAATGATTTTTGGTATATCATTAGTAATTCTGCGGATAGTCATATCTTGAATAAACTCTTTTAGTGGGATCCATCGCAGCACCCACAACTGTCTGGAATAGCACGTAACATCAGATCTCATCATCATTCAAATTAGCAGGCGATAAATAAGAAAAACTAACTGCAAACTGTAACAGGCTACTCTGGACTATGATGTGTGCGTCGAAGTATTAGAAAGCCTGTTCCGCACACTGGACCCATGCAAAAACAGAGTGTTGCGATTATGTGTTCGTTGACTGCATGTTACACTATTTCCCGTTATCCGTTACACACTCTGAAATATATATGCCCTATTGTCTTTGGACACATGTGACCAGAAAAGTGACTTTAACAACTATTGTTTAACTCTATTGGTCACGGCTTCTCACTAGAACTCCAGGAAATGAGATTTCTAAAATCTCCACGAAACACCTGTTAATTATTGTTTAACTCTGTATCACATGAAAATTGTTCGACTACAAACTATATATGCAGTTTTATACAAATGATACACTGCGTAATGCTGATCTATTTAAAAATAAGACAAAATAATCAACGTTTAAACGTAGACGTAGAAAGACCCATCTTCGTAGAAAATATCAGATTTTTCTCGACTTCAGTTGTTCATGGTTAGGGTAAAACTATAACCAGATTTGTAATAGATCGTCGAAATTTGCAACATTTGACTATACAACACGGAATATGACGATTTATTTCAAGTGGGAGATAAGTCGAAATCAAGTCTAGCGATCGTATCGATCAATTCACTATTTATGATAACTCACTTGGTATTGTTTTACTTGAATGTTCCCATTGATGTTTTAGGACTGAAATTGATCAGTCTCTTATTGGCATATGTGCATACTGTGCGTATGCCTCGATATTGCCTTAATTTACAAGCATTATAAGCAAAGATGGATAGTGGCTAGCAGTGGAATACAGGACGCGCGTTTCGTCCTGTTTGAGACTCGTCAACTGGATGTACCTGCACCTCAGAGTTGTTCACTCTGGGACTCAAACTCAGTACCGTTCGCTTCAAACGCCATCGCGTTATTCACTTAGCTGCTAAGTTCTGATAGCCACTTGCTTGTGCAATGGGGTGAAGTTTTAATTCACTTGGTATTGTATTACTTGAATCTTCCCATTGATGTTTTTTGGACTGAAATTGATCAGTTTCTTATTAATACATCCAGCTGACTAATCCCAAACAGGACGAAACGTGCGTCCTGGATTCCACTGCTAGCTACTATCCATCTTTGTTTATTTATGATAACTTTAATGTATGCTACGTTAAAGTTCATTCGCTGCAGATAAATCTTAGATAAGTTACTTAAAGTTTTTTGCGACTTTCAAAGTGGAAAAGGATATTCATTGAAGTTCTGAATAAATTATTTATCTGCAACAAAAGTGATTTAAACGACCATCAGTATATTAAACGCACTTGATCCTGAAACTACAGTTCTATGATTACGCTATATTACAAATCATCATATAACATCCAGGAAACTCCCCGAAACAAATTTTAAATGCTGCACAGTTAGTAACGTCATTTTGAGACAACAGACAATGCATTTGATGTATTAGTTAGGAGCCATGATTATGACCTAACCGAAAAGAAATATACCGTTGCTCAGTTTGTATTTTGAACACCTGAACAGCAGTATTTGAAGTAATACTTATGGATTTTGCAGGACAGAATAATGATAACTCAACTTCGGCAATGTTTGGAGATGTTGAAACATCTCTTTCTGTAATCATTTTGAGAACTGATTAGTTTGAAAACAGTCGAATTTTCACATTACTTTGTTGGAAAGTTTTATGCTAGTGTTACACTGAGTCATCTCTTTCCAAGAGAAATACCTAATTTTCAAATGATTTCAGAAATATTTACCTATGTTTGTGAAAATGTTTATTTTCAACTTATTCCTGTAACGGTGGATATCCTGAATATGAAAATGAATTGCGGGTCAAATACTGAATTGAGGTTGTAGTGGGATGAGTTCACTAAAGGAGTCTTTACAAATGAGTTAGATTTCAACGATCTCTGATGGACTGACGTCCATTTTGAGATGAATGTATGGACAATTGCTTCACTCTAGTTTGTGTCCCTCAACCAGTGTGACCATGTAACCCCCATCTATGGCGTTTCCTGTCACAATTTATTATCACGATTGTCATATCATATTGAGACTTGAATTTTTATAAGCGTCAATGTTTCCTTGTTTTGTATCTAATGTGTTTTACTGTTGGCAACATGCTGATTTGCTAAGCAAAGATTTGATAATCTTTTATTCTTAACATTTAACAATCTCAGTAATATTATACTAAATTACTATTCTACTTTGGTAACAGACTAAGAAAATTGAATGTGTTCAACTAACAGGAGTATCTCAATAACTAATATGAAATGTGTTATGACTTTAAGTTGTGGTTGATTTTTACCATGTGCTAATTGTTGTGCCCTTGACTGAAAAACTAGAGAACAGCGTATTTATCGACCGATTCAATGACATGTAAACACGTACGAACGCAATGGACGACCTAGAGTTACGATCGGTCCCGATTCCCTGTCTATCCCAGCCAGTTGAGTCCAGAACACAAATCTCAGCCTCTGAGTTATGAATTATTGTATTTCAGACACACTCTATTTATATACTAACCAAACATACCACATCGTACCATAAAAATAGAAAACAACATTTTGTACCATATTCAACAAGTGGACAGATATCGACCAGCAGAAAATGTCCATTTAAAGTCCAAGGACACCATTGGACTTAACATGATAATTATTGGTCTATCCTTCGCATCCACAACAAAATGGTTATTCTGATGTAATTTATTAGACCTTAGAAATGAAAATTGTTTTATATGAACAAGGTCCTAATCAATGAAATATTTTCTGAATGATTTAAAGATAGGAGCTATTAGGAAAGTTCAACCAATTTTCTAATAATGCTTTACTCTGTTCAGAACATTTTAACAGACCATGATCGTTAAAAATTAGACACACGTATACATGACAAACTGATCGGAGTGAGTATTCCTTCAAACTACACACATTTTTGAATCTATCATTTCATAATTGCAAGGAAAGGTTTAGTAAAGTAATAGAACACAAATGGCAACAATCGAATGTATTTGAACACAAAATTACAGAAAATCTTAGTAAAATCTGAGAATCATACAGTAAATACTTAATTTACAGAATGTCAATCAATCGTTCCAAACTTCATTGTTCCTTAATTTTCACAGCAATCATTCACTATCCTCATTCTATTTTCTTATATCTTCTTAACCTTCCACCACCAGGCATTTCACTTTCGACTAATAATACATACTACTTGTATCTGTCGATATCGGTGGCACACATCCCAGAATGTTCATTTATGGACCTTCTCATAGCTTTTCTGTATGTATTTGACATTTTCATATATAAAGATTATAGTTGAAATAGAACTTTTTTGTCAGCTAAACAGAGTAACTTTATGTTCCATAATTAGATAGAAAACTAATAAGTTATTTCCTAATATCCCCCTCCCTTCAAAATTGTTGGCATGAAACACAACCATAAGTAACATAGAAATAACGTTGAATTTTGTGTCGTTAATTTTTTTCTCTCTGACAAGTGAAAGATTATTTAAAAAGTCATTTAAAAGTCAGTAATTTATTTAATATTGAATAAAATCGAATGAAATTAATTGTTTTTGAATATTTCTAGAATGACATGTTACATTCACAATATCATAAAGTAAAAAAAACAATCAGTATCTTGTAACTAATACATAATTAGTATTAATGAACTATACTGAAAAATCACTTCTATCATTTGTATAGGCGTCAATGTTTAAACTTTACAAACAAGAATTCTTTCAATTGTTTTTGATTGAGATCATGAATCGATTGATGTTAGACCACCATTAAAAACATGGAAGCACTGGACGCCGTTTCGTTCTATTGTGGGACTCCTCAGCAGTTAAAATTCCCGATCGCCCTCGCAGGATTGAATTATTGTCTAGTAATTCGTAACAAATATTATTTATATTTTGAATAGTTTGATAGATAGTAAAACTACGTCAAAGAAATTCAACAAATTTTAGGTTCCTGTAAAAAAGAAAACGTACAGTGATTTCTACCAATAGTAAGCAATGCAAACGAACTTTAAGTTTTGTAGAAACGATACGTTGAAGCTAGCAGTGAAATCCAGATTGCACATGTTGTTCAAGTTTGAACTTTTCAGTTAGGTGCACTCGTATCATAGTTGATGTTCATATTGGGACTCGAATTCGGTATCGAGCTGTTCATAGTTTACTAAGTTATCTGTGTGGTATATCTTCAGTGTTTTCGCCTGAAAAGAAATACAAATGAAATAACTATGTAACACATGTAATGAACGTTTTTAATGAAATACTGGCTGCATAAAATTTTTATTGTTTTCAAGGTATGATTAGTTTTTAGTCTAATTATATAACTATAAGCAAAGATGGATAGTGGCTAGCAGTGGAATCTACGACGCACGTTTCGTCCTGCTAGCCAATATCCATTTTTGGTTATAATGCTTGTGAATTAAGGCAATATCGAGGCAATAAGCACAGTATACATATATGCCAATAATAGATTGGTCAGTTGCAGTCTTAAACATCGATGGGAACATTCAAGTAAACAATACCAAGTGAATTTAATTATATGATTACCTATAACTGCATTTAAATTATTTATCTGCCATTTTAAATGAAAAATATCAGTACACACGTAAACCAACATTATCTAACACACATCTCGCAAGGCGAGGTTGCGGATGCGCACTGCTGAGGAGTCCCACAGCAGGACAAAACGGCCGTCCAGTGCTTCCAGGTCTTTCATAGTGGTTTAGTTTCAACTGACTCATGATCTCAACTATTAAAGTTACTATGATATTCACAAAACTCTTCTGATACATATTACAGTTAATTGGAAAGCTATAAGGGAGCACACATGAAAATTGATGTTTAAATGAAAATACCGACAATCAGATATAACTCATTTAAATATCAATTTAATCATCGTTCATTTCAAGCTACATTATCCAATTTACAGTTGATGAGTAAGTGTACGGTAGCACTTGTCAAACAGATAATTTACTTTGTCACTGTTATCAATCGACAAGGTATATCATATGGAATAAGTTCAGGTGTTTCACTCAAGAGTTTGATTTGATTGAATAACTTATTCTAAACGTTTGTTCAGGTTAATTACAACATTTTTTCCGATTTCAGTAGTATACATAAATCTATCGCAATATTTAAATCCAACTGATATCTGTATTCGTTGACAAGTTGACCACTGTTAACTATTAGTTTTTCAACTATTTAAAAATTCCCATCCTATTAAAATACTGATACATGAACGAAGAGTGTTCTTTTTAATACATTTTCTTCAGGTTCAACAGTTTTCCAAACAAATTGACAATTCAAAGGGTGGCCATGTTTAAGAAAAACAAATCGTTTAAAATTATATTATGTAAATTCAAGATTGTTGGTCAAGTAAAATAAAATTATTAATGTTGATATGATTACTATGTTATATCGAAATCTGATAAGTCCCTAATGGGTTGGTGTCTGACGAAATCTCTGCATGGATTCGAAAAGCTCGTTTAGATTGTGTCAACTTACGTCACATATGGCGTGGCAGTTCATTTTGTTTTACTTTACGGCTGCGAAACGTGGCCATTAAGAGTAGAAGATAATAGTCAGGTAATAGTATTTGACCACAGATGCCTTAGAAATATTGCTCGCATCTGCTGGGATCAGCAGATAAGTATTAGGGAATGGTGGTAAATTAGTTGATGGCGTTACGAATCTACATTGACTGAGATGGTTAAACTACGTATTACACATTCCTAACCACCGATTACCACGATGCGTAATACTGACTAATTTTGAGGATGGATGGAAGAAAGTTAGGAGCGGTCAAACTAAAACGTCCATGAAGTCACTGACTTCTGGTCTGAGCCATGTTGAGAGATGCAGACTACTTGGTTGGGGTCCACGAGACTATCGTAATTAATGACTGGAAACTCGGAATGACATGGCCCAGAGTCGATCACAATGGTGTAGTTGTAAACACTCTCTTTTTTCCCTTAAACTGAGATTAAAACTACTTTATACCCTCATTTCTACGAACCAATTCTTTCTTTCCTATACACAATCTTTCTTTTATATATTACCACCATTGAAGTAACTACTTCTGTGAATTCGGTGTTCATCTTATTGTGTTAATGAGGTATAGCAAATTACACATGTGCTTGATCCTACGTTGTAGCTGACTGACTGACTGATTGAGTATGAAATAGTGAATTAGATAAATTTGTACGTTAAATGAAATGAGGAAATTACTGATCAGAATAAATATGGGTAATATAAAGTGGAATTAATCAGAACGTCAGATCAAGTGTATATCTTTGTACATAGTCTACCACTAAACACATATATAAAAACTAAATTTTGAGGATATAAGTTTGACCAGTTTTGACCAGAAAATTCACATAGTTTCACGTAAATAGATATGAAGAGTGAAATTATTTGTATTGAAGATGAACCTGATCAGTCCGATAAACAGAGTAATTGCAAACGTCAATAATGTAAAGCTTGAAGTGATAAAGGGTATAGATTATGAACGATAATCATTGATTCTAAGTACATTTTAAGATAATTATATCATCTTCCTCGATACACATATGAAAATAAACTAAGGATTTACTATTTCATCCTTCTTGCTATGAATGCTTGTCAGTGTTTTTCCGTGATATTTCGGTATTCCAACTTTATATTCATACTCAATGGTTTCTGCAGATATTTAAGAAAAAACATTTTGCAGCAAATTTCTTAACCGTTTACCTTATTTTAATGGTATCAAATTTTTGTTTAAGAATAGTTTACATCTCATGGACTGTCGTTCGTTGAAAAATGGAGAGCACTGAAAGTTTTATTCTTCATAGTCTGTAACTCTTATGTGGAGTGCGTATCCAACTAGAACAATACCAATGCAAGGTGAGCACATTACTGACCAGTCAGGATAAGAAACAGAGTCCACTTTTTTTAAAATCAGTGTGACACTTTACCATCGGTTTTTTTTGTGTAACAATTTGCTTGATATGATATTAGTTTTATGTTTTCCAATGTAATGTTATTGAGATTGCATAGGTTTGTACCAACTAAGTGTGGATTTGGTTTCGCATGATAAGTGTTAAATTTTGTCTAGTGTGATATTTATATTTTTTATATTATACTGTATGGAATTCGTATGTATTTTACATGAATATTGTATCTTTTTATTTATATGATGTTTCGTAACTAATCATCAAGTCTGTTTAAAAACAATATATAAATGAGTATATCTGATTCAGTCACAGTTTTATTTTAATTTTACATACACAAGTATGACTAGCTTCTGATAAACATAAGTCTTTATTGTTGGTAAATGTAACAACTACGACACATAGATGAAGATACGATTGTTCAGAAGGTGATGCACATGTACCTTGATTATTATTCCAATTCGTCATAGAATTGGCTTGGTGCTGGTGGGACATAATTCAGAATAAATATTCCTATCAATCTTCTACACTGATTCTGAACCCACTAGTTTAGTTGAACATCACTAGCCCTTGATGTTTTCCTGATTTAGAATTCCAAATACAACACGTTTATTTGTGCTCATTTAGTTCTTGGCTTCCTGTAAAGCAACATAAAGAATAATTATAACATACGATAGTACAGAGACAGCCGATAGCTGTGTCTAAAATCTGATAACATTTATGAGCAACCGAAACTCGAACCAAGAGCAAGCAATATGGAAACTGTTGCATCAAACAAATGCACAAAACTGTGGATAACCGTTACAGTAATTAAATTACAGTGATTATAATGATAGTACAATGATAAGTAAATAAAGTTAAAGATATATGTGAACGTTCTAGAAATGTTTACAGTACAACATAAGTTTGAAATTGTTGGCATACAGCTGCCTACTGAATGTAAATAAGTAGTAAAAACAACATACAAAAGAGTAGAAAAGGAACGATGTAAGACAAAGTTAACAATGAGTTAATTTTAGATAACATTGGTTACAATACAGCAAACAATATATTCATCTATCAATATCATTTGAAATTGACTTGGTTCTTTTGTTTGCATCTTCCCGTTGTTATTTAGTACTGAAATTGATCAATCTGTTGTTGTCATATTTGCACCATGTGCGGATTGCCTCGATATTGCCTTATGTCACAAACTTTATGAGCGAAGACGGATAGTGACCAGCAGGATGAGCATTTTGTCCTATTTGGGACTCGTCAGCTGAACGTACGTTCATTCCAGAGTTAATGTTTACTCCATGACATGAATGAAGTACCGTTCGCTCCAAACACCATCGCACTATCCATTTAGCTACTGAGTCCCGATGGCCATCTGCTTGTACATCAAGCTGACGTGTCCTAAATAGGATGAGACGCGCGTCCTGGATTCCACTTCTACCTATCATCCATCTTTCATTTCGAATCAAGATGAAAAGAACAAATTGTTATGTCAACTTTTAATTTTCCAGATTAAGTACAACATAGGGCTATATAGATTTTATAAAGAAAACGTTGAATATTAAGACTGATATAATTTTCATTAAAATAACTATTGTGTCATGATGAGATTCATTTGAATTCTATTGAAAGAAAATTAATGCATCTTATTTTCATAACTTACACTAATGTATACATCATTAAAGGGGATTAAGTTAATCAATACATAGTATATATTTACATGAAAGACATAATCGGTAAATAAAATAATCTGTTCATAATTTGTTTGGTGTTATTGAGGTCAATTTTATGTAATAATATTTATATATATATAAGTTTTATTAATATGATTATCAACAGTTAGAGACTCATTGGAAATAAGGGAATACAAAACAGTTGTTTGTTTCTACTTACAGATTCCACAGTATTTGAATTTTTTTTCAATTAACACAATTATGATGGATATAATTGCCCTGTGTTTAAATCTCGCATAGGGAGGTGGATCGTGGATTCTCACTGCTGAGGAGTCCCACACTAGGATGAAACGGACGTCCAGTGCTTCCAGATTTTTCATGGTGGTCTATTTTCAATTGACTCACGATTTCAACTATTGAAATCGCTAAAATCTCCACAAAACATCTGATAAATCAAATTTATTAAAGGAGAGACTTCAACTTGTAGAATGTTGAATGTATTATAGTCTATAGTCTTCCTTATAAATGTAAAGCCTAAAGTGATTTTTTACAAATATTCACGTATTTTGAATTCTTTATTTATAATAATCATAAGAATTATATGTTGGTACTTATCTCGATATCAGTGAAAACAGACATCTAATTCAGAAAGAAGATGCTAGTAATATTATGCAGAATGATGATGTAGACTTTGCAGTTAAACCATTTAGCTCAGTAAATAACACACTATTTGATAATATTTATCTATCTCCACGATCATTTCGTGATACGATACAAAATAATGTATAAATTTGATAAGTCGTTTACTTTTAAGGATAGTTGATCTAATTAACAAATTTTCTGATTATAAATAAACGAAGAAAATAAACGGGATAATACATTATTATTCAACAGTTTACCTTCTTGGATTTGTACTACTACGTCGACGTACTAATTCACGTGGTTTACCAGGTTTATTAAGTAAATCTTGTTGTTGAGATTTTTTTCTTTCTACTTCTTGTTTAATTTCAATTAGACGCGTATGCATTTCAATATCTTCACATATATCAAATACTGTCTCACCATTTTTAGTTTCAGCTAATATATCTGCACCGAAATTTACAAGTAATTCAACAATTTCTAACTAAATAAACAAAATTAATATCAAGTAGATCAATGAGAATATTCTATATTTTAATTTATTAAGATTAATAATACAATGGTTAAACATTATCATCTTAAATAGCTTACTTTCATTGATTCCAAAAAACAACCTTTTAACTGTCACAGAATACTACAAAAATTTTTTTAGTGTGTAAAATCATGAATGCGCTTATTTCAAAACAATCAATAATACTGTGGTGTGTACTACTTATATTGACATAAGTAGTATATAACGCGAGTCAGAAATATAGTGTCTGGCAGCAGAAGATTGAAAAGATCAAGAAGGGAAGAATGAAAATAGAAAGTAATTGGTATGAAAATGCAGAAACAACGAATTCTGAGACAAATAATGAACATTTTACAAATTAAGTATTACAGTATGGTTTTCCTATTTTACTAAGTAACTCTGTAATTTCGTACTTAATGTGATCATTTGTTCTCACCTGTGTTCGCCTTCACTACAATATATGTCAAGTACTCAACACAGTTTCATTGGTTAATATTTTTCTTACATTTTAAAGGATGATTTAAATAACGAATAATCATAGAAATAATTAACATGAATAAAAATCATTATCTTTGATGATTGAGAGATTCGAGATTCTTAATGAATAAATTCATGTGGTGTTGTTTTACTTGTATCTTCCTATTGTTATTTAGGACTACAATTGATCAGTCTTGTTGTCATATGTGCATCCCGTGAGGATCGCTTCGATATAGTCCTAATGAATAAGTTAGAAGGAAATTATGCTCCTTTTTCAAAGTAAATTATTAAACGAACAAAGGCAAGCAAATGCTATTGTACTATAGCAACATTAGATGTAAAACACTTGGAATGCAAAGTTTTTTACATATTATTTAAGAGTATAATCCAGTAAAACTGTTGAAAAGAAGTTCTGTTAAACTAGTTTTTACATTTATAGTGATATGTCAACCATGTATTATTGAAAATGTAAGATTTCTAGTCAGAAAGGGGTTTTGTGGGTATTATTATAATTTAGTAGTTGAATTCATGAGTCAATTCGTGAATTGGCTGAAGTTAGACATTAACACCACTGAATACTGGCTTAGAGGTTCAGAGTTCGCGTGTGAGATCGATAAGTCCTAGGTTCTAATCCAGCGTGCAGGATCGTAGATGAGCATTGCTGAGGAGTCACATACTAGGACGAAACGGCCGTCCAGTGCTTTCTGGTCTTCTATGGTAGTCTAGCTTCACTTGTCTCATGAATTCAATTATTAAATTAATTGGATCTCATAAGCTTCAAAATTGAAACCATATTGTTTAAAAATGCAATAGAAGAAATTACCATTGAAAACTTTTAATTACGATTAGTTTTTTTAAGGAATCATACTCATAATAACCATTATGTGATTGACTATCATTGAATTTAACAATCTTGTCATGTGATATATTCTGGGACATGTTTATTGTTTTATATTATTGTACCTCTTGTGATGATAAAAAAACTCACCATAAATTACATTAACCTATTAAAAGGATTATTAAGAATGTTTGTTGTCTAGTCGTGAGTATGGTACGATTACTAGGTATAATTCAAATGGAAAAATTAAGTTACACAATGATTAACAACCAAAGCTGGTTCTTAAAAATCCCGTGTTATTTTATGATTCCAAGTATCAGTAACTGAGAAGAAAAGTAAACATTAAAAATAGTGCTACAGTGATAAATGTATTGATAAGTCACTAAAAATTAAAGTCTTCGTGATATGGACTAAATCTGAAATGTAGCCACTTAGCTAAAAGGGACTCAACACTAAAGTACATTTTGTGTGACTTTAAATGAAGTGTGAAAATTCAAAGATTTCCAAAGTACGTTATGTTTCAGTTGAGATTTATTACTATTGGGTCACTTAAAGCCTAAATAAACTATCTATAATGTGAAAAATTCTCCAATCTGAAAAAACTTAGATCTCAACAATGATCTTAATTATCCACCTTGAACATAAATCACGAATTAAGATAAACGTCTACTAGAAAAATCATGAATTCCATAATGTTCCACTTAGTGATACAGAATATGATGCGGTTGTGAACATTGAAAAAAATCTCATTTATCATTGAAGGCAAAACTCTTGGATCATTTCCAATAACAAAGAATTAATTACTCGTTAACATAAAGTTTGGTCATTTCTATTACATTTCTCCTATCTAAATTGAACAACAAAAAAAGTAAATTATATTACCAATTTATTATGAATGTAATACATCACATGATACACTAAATTGAATAAAAAAACCACGCATAAGTAAACATGGATAGCGGCTAGCAATGGAATCCAGGACGCCCGTTTCGTCCTAGTTGGGAATCACCATCTGGATGTACCTACACTTCAGAGTTGATGTTCACTCTGAGACTCGAACCCAGCAACATTTGCTTCAAACGCTATCGCATTATCCACTTAGCTACTGAGTCTATCTTGTGAATTAAAGCGATACACACAGTATATACATATGTAATAAGAGGCTGATCAATTGCAGTCTTAAACATCAATAGGAAGATTCAAGTAGAAAATATGAAATGAATTTAAAACTACACATAATTCTGATCAATATATTTCTGTAGTATTTCGACAAGCAGAAATTAGTATTTCTGATGTTTCTTGATTTAATGTAATTCACTGTTTCAGAGTATATTAAGTCATGCAACGTTAGAAATGCGATTTTCCACTCATTGTGATGTTACAAAAATGTATTTATTATTCACGTTCGATATATATATGACTCAATGTACTTGAAATTATCAATTGTCGATAATTACACATAATTCTCTTGGGGACGTTAGATCCCCAGAACTCACTTGGAAAAAATTCTAATTTTGTAATTTTATTTCGAAAATTTAAATTTCTTTGTTTTCGCGCCAAATGCGCTCTTTTTACATTCGTATCATTTTTCCTAGTTGAGAGAATCTTAAACGCTATTAGTCCGTTGTATTTTTTAGTACGCTATTTTGTAACGCTTCCCAAGTATGCTTTTATGCTGTATATATACGTTTTGATTTGTGTCCGTTGTTATCGCTCGTGCTTCTGGCTTTTTGCGGAAGATACTTCCCCGTTCGGGCTTTGACTTCTCTTTTTAGTTAGCGGGTCTGGGACGCATCAGAATAGCTAGTTTATTGGTATTTGTTCCGTTCGCAAACTAAGTGAACTCGTAATTGCTTCAAACATAGCAAATTCTATCATTGTCATCATTCGTATGGTTTTCGTATATTAAGATTGAAATGAACATCCCTTCTAAGATACGTATTTAAGTGAGGGAAACACTTGATACTAATTATATAAAAAAGTTATTCATTAGAAAGTAAACGTGAATAGATTACTGAGCTGTTCAAAGAAAATATAAGGAAATTTTTCACTGACTTATTAATTTTTCAAATATTTCAACGTCCTAATATTTTACCTATTTTCTAATTATAATAAATAATCAGTTAATAATTAATTGTCTACGTTACGCACAATAATGTAAAGGCTTCTAGTTTAAAACTTATAAGGCAAACAAAACGTACGGTTGATAACCATATAAGATATATTCATTAATATCTGCTTCAGTAGCAGTAAAAATTATATTTTAAATAAATTTAGAAGAACCTAGGGCTATTGATATTTTTCATAAACATTCACTACATTGGTTCAATTTATTTATATTTATTTGAACACGTAGATATCGGTAAAGGGAGTGCACAAGATACATATGCACTAAATAAATCATTTGTTTTGTGTAAGAGCTTGGATACTGCATGGGTGCCCAAACAAAAGTAAATGGTTTTTCCGAGTCTTTGATCTAAAGGTCTAGTACACAAGACAGTAGAGTAACGTTGGAAGATGTAGTCCCGTGGTAGCCAGTGACCAATAATTGGTTCATTCGCTATTTGTTCATTCAGGACCCTGGAGCCCATGTGCACCATTAGTTTAGAATCATGGTGTTCCAACTCTACTAGGTGGACCCTGCGTGTCTACTAACACGGTTAGATAGTCAGACATTCGCTTTTCATCCACTCAATTTCGTGATCAACACACCCGCCACGAGAAGGCAGTGTGTAGGAATTCCCTGGCTGTGGCTGTACACACGTGGTCATATGAGAGCATTTCGAGAAGGAGAGCGGACTCTCCCCGCTCTCGACCGTACCAGGGCGTTTGGGGGCCTTTCTTCAATTCTATTGGGCTGATCGTTTTAAGTTATTGATGAGACACGTGACAAATGGATGTAGTCTACACATATATCGGATACCTTTTTATTTCTTTACAATCGTGTATTTAATAGATAGACGAAATAACTAAGTATGGAAGAGTAAATTTTAATTTATCGATAGGGGATGTTATCTATTGCTATCTTTTTAAATGAAAACCACTAAAGATAATAATCGATTTGCTCTCACAAACATTAAACATTTAAAAAATTTAATCTCAGCAAAAAGGATTAACCATCTTGTTTTAAATATGAGGCATTACTGTAGGTTATGTGTATGTTTTAAAT
The DNA here is from genome assembly GCA_944470205.2 of Schistosoma margrebowiei. Taxonomy (NCBI): domain Eukaryota; kingdom Metazoa; phylum Platyhelminthes; class Trematoda; order Strigeidida; family Schistosomatidae; genus Schistosoma; species Schistosoma margrebowiei. The sequence continues at coordinate 45,267,232 of OX104024.1, forward strand.
TATTAATTTATAACCAATATTACAAGAGTCTGAATAAATTTCTATGTCCATGTAATAAAAAATTTGTTTTAAGCAGAGGTGATGATGGCTAGCTGTGTAATCGAAAACGCGCGTTTCGTCCCATTTACAACTTGTCCGTCGGATATACCTACATGTCAGAGTTGATATTCACTCCACGACTCGAACTCAGTATTGTTCGCTTCAAATACCATCGCATTACCCACTAACGTACTGAGTGAAGATAGCCACTAGCTTTTGTAATAGGGTGAAGTTTAATAGGAATAAAACTTAAATTTATTTGTTAATCAGTTGTTATTCAAAATATTTTATTAATTAAAACTAAATAACCCCACGTTCACAGTTGTGTTCAGTGAGTTACTATTTCACAACAGACTCGGTTAAACTCCACTGGTCTGTTTCTCATTAGAACTCCAAGAAATACCTCTTGAAGTTAGTCACTGGTGAGCATATGCTGAAGTTAGACATTAACACCGTTAGATACTAGCTCAATGATCTAGAGGTTAGGCGTCTGTGCCCGAAACCTGTAGGTTGTGTTCAAATCCTGCGGGTTGGGATCGTGGATACGCATTGTTGAGGAGTCCCACAATAGGACGAAACGGCTGTCTAGTGCCTCTAGGTTTTCCATGGCGTTCTAGTTTCGATTGACTCATGATCATAACTACTAGATTACTATAATATCCACAAAATACCCCGTTCCAATATCAAAACTAAATAGGTAATTTTGTCGCATGTTCACAATCTTAAAAATAATAAAATTCTTTTCATCTATTTTTTTTTCGTTCTGATCCTTATTTTATTATTTAAAACTTTTTCAAAGTCAACCAATATAATTTATTGTCTCTTTGGAAATGATCAATTAATGAGTAGACAACATGAGACAATGTTTTTAATTTTATCGATAGATCAATGAATTAGATAGAACAGCTGTATATAAACAGAATAAATTCATGAATTCGATCATGTAAAGTTAAGCAAATGATTTATTTAAATTTGAAAAATTCCCATATTGTAATTTATATATAGTTGAAATCATAAGTCACTTGAAGCTACAACACCATGGGAAACCTGGAAGCACTGGACGGCCGTTTCGTCATAGTTTGGGACCGATAGGTCCTGGATTCGAACCTCGCGAGATGAGATCGTGGATGCGCACTGCTGATGAGTCCTATATATATATATATACAGTGCTTCCAGGTTTCCCATGGTGTTGTAGCTTCAAGTGACTTATGATTTCAACTATTTAAATTACTAAAATCTCCATAAAACCCCTTCTGATAATAAATATTACTTTATATTAAAGACCGATGAAGATCTAATCGAAAACAATATTGTTCTAAATTATTTAAATCTAACTGTAATTACAATTTACCTACCATTTCAGCTATTAATAATTTTTCTACTCAAACATCACTTGTTATCTCTTATTGTTATTGATTGTACATTAGTCAATTAATTTAATTTGAAATAAGGTGGAAAATTCTAGTAATGTAAATTGCAGTCATATATACATACAAATGCATTCTTCCTCTTTAATGTCTCACATTAACACGGCGCCCAAATACTGTGAAACTATTCGATCAAACTTAGACGAAAGTTTTTATTGAATATAGATGAATTCTTTCTAAATATCTATCGATATGAATGTTTCTCTTTTTTTAAGTTCATTTAGAAAACAATCTCATTTTGAAACAACAAGTCATTAAACTTTGTTTTACATTTAATCTCTAAAACTAATTTATTTGATTTAGGATATTTAATTGTGGTTTATTTTCGTTTTTTAAAATTATTTTATCTATTAAAATTATGTAAGAGGAATGTTATTTTAGAAAGAGGTTTTGTAGAGATTGTAGTGATTGAATATTTGGATTTATCAGTCAATTAAAGCTAGATCATCATAAAAATGGTTGAATCGTTGATGCACATTGCTGAGAAGACCCATATTAGGACGAAACGGCCCTCCAGTACTTCCAGGTTTTCCATGATGGTCTAGTCTACATTGACGCATGAATTCGACAATTAAATGTTATTTCGGAGAGACTATTATTTATGAACGAACCAATCGGGTATAAGATAACAAGTCTTAGATTTTGACGCGAAATTAACTAGTTCGTTTGCTTAAAAAGAGTTTTTGCATTGTAGCTTATATCAATTCGTGATGAAAACTTTAAATCTAATTCTTAACTTTGACCATCAACTGTAAACCGTAATTATACTTCCTTACACAGGTTTATGATCCACATTTGGTCCTAGTTATTATGTGAACAATCACAAGGTCAGTCTAGCGTCGCTCAAAGGTTATCCCTAAATTATAGTCTCACTTTGAATAACTTTTAGTTTTTGTTTAATATGTATGTAAATTGGGAAAATTTCAAAAGTTAACTTATATAAGCGTATATTGTCAATTTGGAAGACTCTCCCGGTTTCCCACATTGTACGAGCATTCCATGTACCTAAATAAATGGTTGCTCTGGTTATCAGAAGGGGCATCAGCCTCGTGACTTTATTAAGTCTACTTTGTAAATCTACAACTCTAGCACTTAATTTTAATTCAGTTAATGAGGGAAACATTCAAAAAGACGAATTCTTATGATTGGTCATGTAAAAATTGTAGTGAACGCGAACGTAGGTAGAGAAGATCAATTTATTGGTAATATATACAAAATTACAAAATATCTTTACGAAATACGAGAATTATGCATTAAATACTTCCTTTGCACACCTTCCATCAATTGTCTCTTACAAACTTTATAATTCCTTCATTCCTGTTGTTATTACAATTACTCTCTATTTACATTCCTGTTCTTTTCAATCCGATCTTCTCAACCTTCTTCTAACAGGGATTCCACATCTGACTGGTGTTACACACAACTTGTGTATGTCAATATAAGTAGCACATACCATATTACCACTAAGTGGGTAGTATAAAAATGTTATTATATTTATCGTTTGCTTAAAACTGTTTTTTAATAATGTTTAATTGATAAAGATTTAATTACATAAGGAGATCTACTTAGTCACTTTTTGACTGACTACACATGGACATGCACGAAACACTTTATATATATTTTTGTACTGTATGTTAATCAGATAAATTATTATGTGGATGATAAGACTATTTTCAGTGGCAAATATAGTCTGATTGGATAATAGATCTTGTCATATTAAAGTACATTTTATTAGATTTCAATACAGTGTTCATTGATGTGGTATGAAAGACCTCATAATTAGAATTAAGATATTTTTACCTTTCATATTATAACAAACCAGTTGAAGAAAGGATGACGAAAATGAAAGTTTATGATCTTATTGAATGTAGATGTAAATTCTATAAGAAAGTAAACAATAATAACAAGTAATACTTGGTAATTTCTCAAATTTCAACAACTGTTATCTATCAGCGATACTAGTGGTTAATTAAGACATTGTAAACGATGACATTTAGGCAGTAATGATCAGAGTTTAAAAAAATTCAAAGGAAAATTCTTAACAACATATTTCTTAATTTTCTGAAGAAAACCTAATCTCTAGAATTCCTCAAATCGATAATTATCATGTTCCCACAAGTGACTAGCTAAAGGAGAAATTTTGCGAATTTCGAATGAGAAGCTCTGACCATTGAAGTTCAACTGTGTCGAGTATGAGGTAGATAACTACCAAAGACTATGAAAAAGTAGTCAGGTAGTATCTTAGATGGGTTGAAGTTAAATTTGTACACCACTGGATACCAGCTCAGTGGTTTAAAAGTTAAGCGTTCGTGTGTGGGACCAAATTTCTAGGGTTCTAGGGAGTTGTGAATGAGCATCATTAATCAGTACCATACTAGAACAAAACAGCTGTTCAGTGCTTGATAGTCTTTAATGATTGTTTAACCTAGATAGACTGGTGATTTCAATAAAAAAATAAGATTCAGTTTCCACAAATTATGTAAATCTACAAGCTACTCATGAGTAAGCATAAACCACATATTGAATAATATACACTTACTTGACACCAACAAGCTGCAATATGTATTGCTTGCCAACCATCTTTATCAAGAAGATCAATTTTTGCTCCACGTTTTAACAAAAACAAAACAACTTCTTCAAAGCCACTAGCAGCTGCAATGTGTAACTATATCAAAACAAAAAATGTATATTAAGGTTAAGATGACAAATGATTGAAAACTAAGCTAACGAAACAATTATTTAAAATATAATATTGAATGGAAATTATATAAGAAGACTGTTTTCGTCATTCGCTGACTGGTAAAGTGTTGGAGGCCAGAGAACATTGAATACATTTTCCGATCATGTTTAGAATTTCACAGCGGAGCTCACACGGTGCCAGATTCAGAATCTTATCTCTTGAGGTGAATTTTGTTGAATATCTAGCTGGACGCAGTGATTGGTAATGTATAACATGTTGTCTGCCATACCATGTTGAAAGATGAATAAAGCTAGAAATATGAGTCGTTGAATTCTCCTTTAAGGATGTAAAGATATTGTGATCGCCACGAAAAAATATAAGTCCTGGATTTTGTCAAATTTTAGGGATGCGAATATGCATTCCTAAGAAGTTTGAAACTTATGTTGTAAATAACAACCAACAGTTTTCCAAATGCTTTCCTTGACGATAACATCTAGAAAAATGAATTATTTACAGCTTAATCGTCCAAGTTCAAAAACATATAAACCGAAACGTTTTTTCATAAATGTTTACAAAACAAAGAAATAGATTGAATACCAAGTAATACAATTTGAAAATATATATGTTCTATGTACCCGTAAGTTCACAAAATTTCAATGAGGATTACAAATATTTCGAAAACAAGTAGTATTCGAGCGGCTAATTATTTTGAATTACTTCATTATCTTGTTCTACAATGATTAATTCATTATTTAGCACCGATTACGACTAGTTTACGTCCAAAACGTACTATTTATAAATTTGAAAGGTCATTTAAGAAGGTAGTCATCAAGAACAGAGGTTCACTTAGAATATTTTACTGTTTTTGAATACCCCATATGAATCATAAGACTATTATTATTATTATTATTATCATTATTATTATTATTATCATTATTATGTAATTACTCGTACCAAGACACATAGTTTTTCATTTATACGAACCTACCAACATCTTTTTTCTATCCATAATTCACTGCATAACAAATATTAACTAGTAGGTAATCAATAAATTCAGAACACACATCAGTTTCATCAAAAATTAAATTTCTTAAAAAAATAGACAAGAAAAAGATAGGACGTGTAAAATTCTTTTGGTTTTTTTTTACAAAAATCTAATTTACAGATTCATCATAACAGAAAAAAGCAATGAGTTGAAACAGAGAAAATAAAGGGATGTAGGCTGAAGCCAAAAATAACGGTATAAATGAAGTTATAGTAAAACTAATGATGAATACAATTTGAAAAATAAAGCACTGAACAAACAAGCATAGAGATTCACTAAATTTTATCACGCATAGATAGATAGATAGGTAAATAGATAAAAATGAAATTATCTTTAGTTACAAAAAAAAATTGAAAAGATATTTTTCTTGCTTAAAAAATACGATAACATCAGAAGGGGGTTTTGTGGAGATCGTGGTAATTTTAATAGTTAAGATTGTGAATCAAGTGAAGCTAGATCACCATGGAAAACCTGGAAGTACTGGACGACCGTTTCGTTCTAGTATGAGACCCCTCAGCAGTGCGCATTCACGACCTCGCCTCGCGGGATTCGAACACAGAATCTATCAGTCTCGCACGCGAGCGCTTAACCAATAGACCACTGAGCTGGCATCTTATGGTGCTGATGTCTAATTTCAACTAATCCACGAAACTGAGCGACAAATAGGTCCTAGGTCCAAATCCCGCGAAGGCGGGATCATGGATGCGCACTACTGACGAGTCCCACAATATGACGGGTCGACCGTCCAGTGCTTCCATGTTTTCCATGGTGATTTAGCTTCAATTGACTCATGATCTCAACTATTAAAAGTACGATAACGATTATGTTTATCATGATTTGACGATTAAGATACGACAATTTATTTTGTTAAGTTGAATACTGAATGATTAATTAACATTGAAAATTGAACCAGTTTCTAACTAACATATAAATAAGCTTATTAGAATAACAACAATTGAAATTTAAAATATTTAGTTATTTATTTTCTTACCGTAAAATATCTTATTTTAATAGTGTTTTTATTTTTTAATACTTAATCAATTACCAGTGGTAATCATGAATTTGTATTTAAAAGTTACGTAATCTTACTATATTCTGATAAGAAACATTAGATTATATCTTAGAGGGATTTATGGTTTATGGTTTCTATCACATCTACTATATGTTTTAATGTGAGCATTATATAAGAAACTTAGTCAATGGTTATTTTAAAGTAATTAGTATTTAAACCGATCAAGTTTTCTGGTTGATAAGTACATGAATGTGTGAATCGTTTTGGTCAAAGCTAGTAGATATTATTTTGATTGTCTCAACTGAAATTAATGAAGTAATTTAAGGTAAAAAAACGTTGAAAGTTTAGTTCTTTTACCTAGTGAATATTCAATCAATGTATTAGATGATATCGATGCCATAATATCAAGTAATTAATTTGATAGGAACTTATAAAGTTTTCAGTATTATTAACTTTAAAGTACGGTCTTTCTAGTCTGAATAAATTCACTAACTTCCTTTTAATTACTTCAGTTTTGGTAGTTGTAAGCAGTAATATCAAAGATGTTAAATATTCGTCATTTCTCACAATAATATATCTTTTAAAAGAGAAACAAATAATTAGGTACATAATATATACTTTATTATTATGGGATACTTTTATACGCTAGTAAACGGCTTTAAATAATTTTGAAATAAATCTATTCTTTTTTACTGTTAAATTGTTTGAGCTAGTAGGTTTTACTATAGTGCTTCCTCTGATATTCTAAACAATATCATCAGTCCATACTTTAAAAAGAAGCTTATTAGAATTTCTTCACAGTTGATGGACAGCTTGTTCTACTATCAGCATAATTGTGTTATTGTTATTTATCTGGTTCAATCTTCGACTTGTGCCTCGTCTATCCTTTTCTGCATTGAGGAATAGATTTAGTGTATTTTAATACGTTTATCGATTGATGTGTGATTCGAGTATCAAGATTCTAAAAAAATTCCATACTTTTCTATGTGACTCCTCTGTTCGATTTTTAATGGTCTTCATGATCAAATTGATCTCATTATTTTTATATATTGATATTAGTGGAGATATGTCGTAGCGTTTATCAGGTAGTTGGTGTTCACGCAAATGAAGATAGTAGGCACTCAGTCTGAGATAGTATAGATCATTGTCATTTATTTAGCTTGTATTCCTCTTTTCATTCTTTTGACTTGTACAATATTGATTGGAGAGATTTCGTGATTTTGTAGGCTACACCTGTCTCCGTATGAGTTCGAATAGTTTTTTTTTTGTGGTTTTGGAGTTGATTTTCTTTTAGGATAGTATTATCTATTTGATTATGATCGCTCTGATTACGGCAATAAATTAGACAAGTATTACCTGATGAATTTTTGTGGGTAGCTATTTTAGGAAACCCATCCGTTATTTATTTTATTCTAATCTACCATTCTGCGGCTATGCTGCAATGTGAACAGTATCAGCACATAACTTAATTTATAAGTCACTGTTTTTCTAAATGAGGATTTGATAGATATGAGTTAGTTTCTGTTATGCTTGAGTTTCTAGTTTTCTTTTATTAACTACTGTGATCAGAACATTCGAAAATAGTAGTTTGGTTTTCGATACTATCACTAATGTGAATTTTATTGACCAAAATGTAAATACTTTTCGATTTATCTTTTATGTTAATAACAGATGTACCATTTCCAAAACGTATCCAAATTCGAGTTGGTAATTTGTAAAACTAAAGTTTCTAATCTCTTCGTTATTATTTCTGTAATTATTCGGGGTATCGGTGATCCGAATGAACGTCTTTCTTGTTTGCATGTTTCACCGGAAATATGTTATTACACACAACTAGTTGAACTAAATTAAACTTTGATTTTGAAGCATCATAAGCGCTGAATAATTTGTATAATTGGTGACGAATGGGGAAATGTTCTGTGGTTCAGTAGAAATGAATAGGGTTGTAATGTCGAAGGATATAATAATCTATTGTGGCGTTTGAATATCTTTGATCGTATCTAAAATTATATTCCAGATATCATAGCGTGATTGTATAAGTCCACCAAACGATTTAATGCTTTTGACATTATTTTTTAACCTGTTGTATGTAAGAGTTTGATAATCCCTTATGCATAGATGCTTGGATATTTTGGTCCACCATAAGAACTAATCAGGAACAAAATCCGTTTTCTCAGCTACGAACCACCTTTATCATTTCAAAACCTAGTGACATGCACTTTTGCTGCAAGCGTTTCGCTGAAATCATGAAGTGATCTAAGTTAGGCCGCTATTGATAACCTGGAAGCTCTGGACGGCCGTTTCGTTCGAATATAGGATTCTTCTGCAGTGCTCATCTGCGATCCCGTACGCGGACGTTGAGGCCATGATCTTAAGTCTTGCGTGTGAACGACTAACATTCAGACATGCAGCGTAATGGTGTCTTACCTACATTAATCTATGGCATTGCACAAACATCATTGATTGTCTTCGGTGAGCGAATGCCTCATACTCGACATGGTTTAGCCCTACTGGTCACGGCTTCTCACTAGAATTTCGGAAATTTCCTATCGAAGCTAGTTGACTGGACGGCCGTTTCGTGGGTGTGCGCTCGTGAGGAGTACTATATTAGAAGGAAATATCCATCAAGTCCCTTCAGCTTTGCAATAGTGGCCTTACTCAGATCGGTTCACGATTTCAATGAAAGTCAACATTCTCCACAACCTTTTGCTGACAATTTCATAAGTATATTCGATTTACTTCGACCTTATAACTTGAAAATTCATGTCAATCTATTATTAATTTTCCAGAGAGATTCCTGATCATTTATATGACAGTCTAAATGAAATCGTTCTCTTATTTTTGATTTTGATATGTATGGAAACTTTGATTTTTTCCCGTCAATAGATTTGTCCAACACGATTTTGGTTCTTATGAAACTATCTCTAAATATATTTGTACATAAACAGGAAGTCATTAAGTCAGTCATATGCAGCAGAGGACTTGACAGAAATGTGTATCGTTTCATGTGACCATACTATTTGGGTGCAGCAAGATGGAGTTACTAAAACAAATCTCGAAGCATTAGAAGTAGTAACAGTATCAATTGCAGTAGGAAAGGTTGAATGAATTCACGAAATCGAAGTTAACGAATATATTGAGGAAAGCAGATAACTGTTTCGGTGGTTGCATGGTAGTTTATACGCAATTATAGGTGAGCTATGGTGAGTAGGTAGGTTATTTGCCTAGTCAATATCACTAACCACATGAATACGTTCTGGTTAGTCTGTCAACTCTAAGATAAACATAAAATGTAAGCATTATATGCAGTACTTAGCAATAGAGATTTGTCCATGTCCAAATATTTTGACATCATTTAGATAAATCGGAAAGGCTCTTAAATGAATGTAAACTAACATAACCGGATCGCACACTATGACAATAACAAAACAAAATGAATCTACTAAAGCCCTCATTATATGTATATAAAATTCTTCAAATATTTTTATTGATTTTTTGTGTCACTGTTAATCTTACTCTAAAACATATGAATATCTTAGTTTACTCTTCAGTCGGAAAGGTTTATTTGAACTTTCATATACATTGACACTAAATAATAGTGACATCTAAACTTTAACAAACTTTATTGTCATTAGGCGTTCTTTTCGTATGTAGCAACCATTATGATGAATCTAAGTTTTATACTTTAGATTTTTATTCATATAACTTTGACGAAAGAATTCGGTGTACTTCTGAGTCTATGAAAACAACTGAGTAATGTCTGATGTACTCAGAATAGTTATTATCACTTCATGATCAAAATAATTTTTATCTGTGATATATAGTATACCATGGAATCGGTATTATTATTGTTTTTAGCTCATATTTAACTGTATTTTAATTTGTATTTATAAATATCTCTTATTGTTGAGGGAAAAGAAGAGTAGTGTGTAAACCGTTCATGAATATACATACTTAAATAATAATGATATCGTACTATAATAAATACTACTGAAACATAGAACATTAGTTTATTTTTAAGATAATCTTCATATGAATACAGGTAATATGTTAATTGAGATGAAAGATAGTTTATCATTAGTATTATTAAACCTATCAATTATTTAAATAATGATTAATTAGTCAGGATATTCAAATCATAATAGATCTGTTCAGTTCATCGTTTTCTAACTACAAAGTGAAAACCCAGTTATAGCGTAGGCTATTGAATTTTGATAATTTCCTTTTTTTTTAAATTAAAAACTTGATGATAATGTGACTGGTGAGTGAATTACAGGCGGAAAAAAATATGACAGTGACTTGATGTCTTATTTTATACTGGAGGTGTAGTGTGTGCTACTGATATCCATAGATATAAAAAGTATATATCATCAACCAAAAGTGAAATGTCTGGTGGCAGAAGGTTGAGAAAATATAACAGAAGAGAATGAGGACACTGAGTGATTGGTATAGAAATGAAGGAACGATAAAGTTTGAGACAATTTGTGGACATTTCGCAAGTGACGTATTTACTGTATGGTTCACAGATTTACTAATATATTCTGTAGTGTTGTATTCAGTTTGTCTCCGCCTGTGTTCTCATTCATTATAGGGGGTGATATGAATGTGATTTGTATATTTGTGAACACAATAATAAACTTACTGATATTTTATCCTCCGTACAATCATGATTTTCTATTTTGAAAATAGTCTACGACAAATATGCACAAATAACCTAACACAAGACTGGGAACAAATAACTCAAAGGTAAAATCTAATTAGCAAATAGAATGTATGAAGTAATTTGTCATAAGTTCATATTAATTGATTTAACTGGTAAATATAATTTATTTCAATGAATTATTTAAATAGTAAATATTTCATAGCGATTTTAGTCAATGATAAAAATAATATCTTGAATTCATTGAAGTTGGAAATATGAATCATTCATGAATAACTCAATAGTTTTAAGTAGTAGTTTCCAGTTGTTTATTAGCTTCGATGTTGCATTAGAAATAAATGTGTTTATCTTGATTGGTTAACTGTAAAATGATGGTTTTTATTCTTTGTACCATATATGTAGTGAAGAATTCCAATACCAATAACATCATTAAAATGCTTTTGATTTGATTGGTCACTCGGTCATTGAAGTGTAGGGATATTCAGATAATTAAAATTATTTCATTCTTTCAATTGAAGAATAGTGTTTTCTAGGATGTGAATATGTGATATATAACAACTGTAAACTGATATAGATCAACCACTTTATGTCAGTACATTATAAACCTATTCTTCCATTTATAAAAGATAATGATAATTTAACTAAAAATCAACTCATCTGCATATAAAATAATTAAGCTAAAGCCATTTAACTTTACTCACCATAGATGCTCCTTGTGCATCTAGTCGATCAAGGTCTGCACCAGCTTTGTATAAGGCTTCCATATCTGCAAGCATTTCACATTCTGGCACCCGATGCCAATCATCTATTTCTTCTTGAGTTATGCCTTTTAGAACAAGAGAAATACACATATTAACAAAATCTTTATTTTTATCTCACTTTTTGTTGTTGTTTTTCGATGTAAAGGATATTATAGAAAGGTAAAATGTTTGCAAGATTTATTTGTATGAGATATCACTTTACTGATAACAGCTGGAAAAACATGTACATGAATTAGGTGATTTTATGAAGATATATATCCTGAAGGTAGATTCGTGCCATAGACTGACTTCATCTGAAGAAGCATAGAAAATCAAAGACTCTTCAGAGATGAGCATTCTTGACAGACTTCGACAGTCACGAGCACAAAACTTTCAAACTACTGAGACAAAATCAGATTATCCACATTTTCGAATACTGTCTAATATCGTTTTATTTTATCATCTAATTTTAATTATGTTTATCTTGTATAAATTGAGTAGATTCACATATTCACAATATTATACACAAAGACTTAAATTTTAAATCATGAACCCTAACCTTTTAACCTGATCTGTAGTTGTTTCAAATGAATTTAAGTTATTCATTTAACATATTTTTACTTACTAATCCGTGTAGTCTGTATAAATCACCACAAAAGTGTTTTATAACTAGGCCGGATAGTATATTTTTTGTTGTTTTCAGAATGGGTTTTGTGGAGAGTTTAAGAAATTTCACAAGTTGAAATCATGAGTCAGTTGAAGCTAGACCACCATTGAAAACCTGGAAGCACTGGACGGCCGTTTCGTCCTGGTATGGGACTCCAATGAGTAGAAAAATTGTATTTCTGGTATTTCGTCACTTAATGTAAGCTACTTCTTCGGAGTAGATATATAATTTTCAACCCAATGTTCAATTTATTTGGAACTATCAAGTTTAACCTTGGTACTGAGAACTTATAAGCTTAATAACGTTGACTCCTTTTTTTGTTTTATTACTCCTCTAGTCAGAATGAAAACTTGCGACACTTTTATAAAGTATAACTTATAAATACTTCATCTATTTCTATTTTATGACTTTATTCATTAGTTTATCTTACATTTACATTTAGTATCATACCTTCGACATTCTAACAATGTTTCGAAAGCACCAATTATTTAACAGCTTTAGTATCTCTGTTTATTTCATCTTAAATAGTTCAATTTTCTAATTAAATTTTTGAAACAATCCATATTTCATTGAATCTTTGGCAAATAACTAAGTTTCATGAACGCGATTCACTTAATAAATGTTCCTAAAACATAGAAAATTCTTGTACTTCTTAGTCTGAAACTCATTGATGATCAGTGCAGCTAAATCAGGAAATCAAATCTTTGGCATTAATTCAAAATAGTTTTATTTAAGAGGTTATGAAGACAAATTTAATTTATGACCGGTTTTAATTACCAAATGATATCATTTGGGAAGCCACTGACAGTCAGATAGTATTGGACACATGGTTGATCTTAGTTCTTTTCAGATATGCTTACCCATGTCACCATCAGAAATAAGACCTGAGACCTTCAGATTTCGCCTCAAATACCTTACGTTGAGGTCGCATGTTTAAAATTTAGTGACTTTAATAATTGGTTGTAACTGTTAAAATTCAATTATGTCGCGTTTTACTGTGAACCAGTTGAAGTTGGAAATGCAGAACAGTGATATCGAGTTAGTGGTTCGATCGCAAGGAGCTCGCCAAGAGTTTTAAAGTTAAGCTCGTAGTTGGATTGTTGGTGCATTCTTCCAAAGAGTTTCAAATCAGAGGGGAACGATTGTTGAGTGCTTTATGGTTTTAATCATTCCTCAAAAAATCCCTTCATGGGTTAAATCGAAAGTGTCTACTATAATATAGTATAAGTTTTCTAATTGGTATACATGTGTACGCGAATCAGAAAATAGTCATTTCGGTAGTGAATTTCGTCGCATATGACTACCGTCTAAACTGTATTAACATTCTGTTTTTATGAAATTTAATCTAACATGGCTCATTTTCAATAAAACCCTCGAAATCGATTAACAATAGTCATCGATCCAAACTAGTGTTTTTCAGTTGAGTGTTTTAATTAAGCCATTAGACATAAATTCAGTTATTTATGAATAAATGTCTAGAAGTTTGAAGGTATGAATGTGTGTACACGTTAAGCAAACAGAAAGGTGGATTATATGGTGTGTGTATATGCTCACATAATCAGCCAATCAAATGAAGTAAGTGAAACAAAATACAAAACATTTAATCAATTAAAAGCCAGCATACTTGCAACTCCACACACACAAAGACAAGGAAAACTCATATTACGTTTTATCTATCTGTTTATTAAGACGTCAGGTTTGTTTAATCGATTGAACTAAACTTCACATTTTCTGTTCTCTTATTAACAAGTTATTCGATGTAGCCTAGTTTACCTGAAAACACATAGCTAGACAATATTTCTTCAATTTCTAATTACGTATTCCATCTATCTAACAGAATACATTGAAAAGGTTGTGGTATATCAACTATTACATTCTTATTAAATCAGTATAGTCATAGAATAGGTAAATAAACATGAAAATGCTTGAAAGTTTGTGCTAAGTGAGCTAAAACAAGCCATTTTACAATTCCAATACTTAAGATCACGAGTCAGTTGAAGCTCGACCACCATGGGAAACATGGAAGCACTGGACGGCCGTTCTGTCCTATTATGGGACTCGTCAGCAGTGCGCATCCACGACCTCTTTCCCTGCGAGATTCGAACCCAGTAGATACTGATTTTGCGCGCGAGTACTTAGCCACTAAACCACTGAGTTGGCATCCAACGGTGTTAATGTCTAACTTCAACTAATCCACAAAACTGAGCGACACATCCACTATTGTTTTCAGTGAGTTACTATCTCACAACAGACCTGGTTGAACTCCGCTGGCCACTACGTCTCACTAGAACTTTATGATGATTGTAGTAATTTAATAGTTGAATTCATGAGTCAATTAAAGCTAGAAAACCACAGAAACCCTGGAAGCACTAGATGATCGTTTCGTTTTAGCATAGAACTCATCAGCAGTGCCCATCCACGTTCCCACTCTGAGGATTCGAACCCAAGACTTTCGGTCTTTCTCGCGAAACATTAGCACTGTCAGATGCCGGCTCAGTGGTTCAGAGTTTGGGCGTTCGTGCACGAGTCTGAATATTCTAGGTTCGAATCCCGTGAGCTGGATAACAGATGCGCACTGCTGAGGAGTCCCACAATAGGACGAAACGGCCGTCCAGTGCTTCCAGGTTTTCCATGGTGGTCTAGCTTCAATTGACTCATGACCTTAACCACTGGAATTACTATAGTATTCACAAAACCCATCTGACATTTTACAATTGTTTGACATTATTGAAAAAAACAATTACAGATGAATTATCGTATAGAATTATCTGATTGGAAGAAACAAAATTAGGATGGATTTTTTAGTTTGGATCGGATCACATAGACATAGTTTACAATTGCTATATTGACTAATTAGGAACACCTTATCGATGGACAAGATTTATTTGATAGCAAGATAAATTAATGATTGAGATAAATTCATTCATAAAATTTAGTATTTTATACACTTTATGTATAAGTACTCATTTGTAAATCTCTCTGGTTCTTAGTAAAGATGATAGTTGACTGACAAAAAATAAAATACAATCTTTATAGTTGCCAATAATGTACATTGTTAACGGAAGTAGAGCTTGTGATTTAAGTGTAAAGTCAATTCGAGTAGACCAGTGGACGGTACACAGATTTTATTACTTAAAACACAGTCATTAATGATTGATAAATAATTGAAACTGTATTTTTCTTTTAGATGAGTAAGATAAATTTGAAACAGTAAGGTTACGATTGAAAATTATTAATCTACTTTTGCTGAAAGACAGGTTCAAGTAATAACTAAGTGCAAACATTCAGTCAGACAGCTACAACGTAGGACCAGTCACATATATTCATCGGTCCAAGTTGCCATACCTCATTAGCACAACAAGATGAACACCGAATTTATAGTAGTTAAGACAGTGGTGGCGATATATAAAAGAAAGATTGCATAAAAGTACATAGTACAGGAAGAAATAATTAGTTCGTAGAAAAAAAAGATATGAAGCGAATTTAATCTCATAGTTTAACGAAAGACAGAGAGTGTATACACCTACGCCACTGTGATCGATTCTGAGCCATGTCACTCAGAGTCTCCAACCATTAGTTACGAAAGTCACGCGGACCCCAACCAAGTAATCTGCATCTCTCAACATGGCCTAGACTAGAAGTTAGTGACTTTAAGCACTGATGCAACGTTTTGGTTTGACCACCCCTAACTTTCTTCCAACCATCCCCAACACTAGTCAGCATTGAGCGTCGTGGTAATCGGTGTTCATGCGTAACATGTGGACCAACCATCTCATTCGATGAAGATTTATAACTTCATTAACTGACTTACCATTATTCCCTAATACCCTACGTCTAACCTAACTGTTACTTACCCGGTGATCCCAGTAGTTGCGAGCAATATTTCTAAGGCATCTGTGGTCAAATACTAGTAGCTTACGAATATCTTCAACTCTTAATGGCCACGTTTCACAGCCGTAAAATAAAACAAAATGAACTGTTGTGCAGCATAATCGTGCCTTAATTGTTAGGCATCTTCGCCATAGGTGGCGTAAGTTGGTAAAAACCAAACGAGTTTTCTGAATCCGTGCTGGATTTCATCGGACACCAACCCATTACGGCTGATCACACTTCCAAGATAAGTGAAGTTATCAACGCGTTCGACTACTTCACTCCCTATCCTTAGTTCAGGTGTTGACGCAGACCAGTCCTGAAGCAACAACTTGCATTTAGAGGGAGAGAAGCACATTCCCAACATTCTGGGCATTGTTGCTCAGTGCTATCAGAATACTCTGCATTTTATTAGTGTTTTCACCAAACAGAACTATATCATCTGCGTATTCTAAGTCGATAAGTGGACCTCCTGGAAGGAGACCAATGCCCGAAAATTCAGTCGACGAGAACGTTATTTCTAGCAGTAGGTCTATGATGAAGTTAAACAAAAATGGAGAATGTGGACAGCCTTGGCGGACACCACTTGAGGTTGCAAAAGCAGATGACAGTTAGCCATAAGCACTCAAGACCACTGTAAGAAATCATTGAACTTTGTGATAGAATAGAGAGAAAATGAGAGATTTCTTCTTAAAGGAAAATATATATTTCACAGCTAAAAATAATCCATACTAAGTTACTATTATATATTTTAATTTATTTTATTTTATCTTAAGCGGCATCATACTGATTTATTATTTTTAAATAAATGGTTAGAGGTTTACTTTCATTCGATTCTGACCTTATTCGGAGAAATAATGAAAATCGATATTTTAGTTTAGTTTGGAGCTTCCATAACTGTATACACCACAAAATGTAGAACATGAAAATTTTATCAGGAGTGGAAAATACTTTCAATCACTGAGCTGGAGTCCATCAACTTCCATATTTAACTTTCGACATATATATATTTCGGTCTTTTTTTTGTTGAAGAAATATTTTAGATATACCCTATGTTTTAATTTCATTGAAGTGCATCTATTCGTCGAACAAGTATGAGAGAGAAAAAAATGATCTCTTGGAAAGAAGCTAAACAAGAGGCTGAAATGCGTGGTGTAGCTACAGCATCATCAGATGAAAAGACTACATCAAAACCTTTAAGTCCTATACCCAATGGATCTGCAGACCATATTCTTCAAAAATCTACAACCTATCCAGAATCCCATGAACTTACTAGTCCCAAAACTATTCGTGGTTCTACACGTAGTTCACATCCCGGTCATTCCTCGAAATCCTCAATTCCACCAACATCGTCACCAATTTTAGCTGGTGTAGTAACGCATCATGGTAGCTCCTGGTCAGGCAAAGTACAACAAAACGACACTATTACGGAAGTTAACGGTCCTACTCCATCACCTAATCTTCGTAATTCATCCAGAATGAAAGATAAAGAGGTTTGTTATTACGTTTCATCATAAAACAGCTCCGCCTTTAGTGAACATTGATGCATGCATAGAATTAGTGTTTTTCAGGCAAAATAAGTTGACAGACGAAATCATAGAACAATGTATGTGTAACATCGCCGAGTGATTCAATGATAATGTTGTCGTTTTTCTTCGTATAGAAACCAATTTTTTAAAAGGTTTCGTTGAGAACTGTAGACTTATTGAACACCAGGTGTTTACTTATCAATCATACCGAATCAGTTCTTAACGTTTATATATGTTTGCTACAAGTAGTAAGGTTTCTCATATATACTCCGTCTGACTGTGAGTTAATCAGATATTTTACATTATCAAGCTTATTATATATTACCAAAGAAAATATGTATAATTCTCACTGGTATACATACTTAAAGCCCAATGTTCTAATAACATATTATGATAAACGCTCTTATATCTCTAACAGCACTCAAGTGAAAACATTATTACAGCATAAATGTACTTGAGCAAAGAACAAATTTTAATTGATTATGGCACATCTCAGATTGATTACATAAGCATTATATTATTACCATGAAAATGTAATTTACAAATGTCTGAATAAACCCAGGACAACATCAACTGACTGTTACAACAACTTCTGTTATTTAAGATTATTTGAGTCAAAGTTTATTTCGTACAAATGGCCATGAAATAAAGATTTAAAATATTTTGCCCTTTTGTTGCAACACATTCGGAAATCAAGTGCATGATAACGTAGTTGAGTCGTTTACTTTTGCTTATAAATATATGTTTAGGTTTATTCATATAAATTGTGAAACTTTTAGTGGAGTGCAGAAAAGTTACTCTTAAAGTATGACTGGTAATGTTTATATTGTGTACTAATTATCTCAACATTAACAATATTATTTTAAATTCATTTGGTACTGTTTGTTTGAAAATTCCCATTGATGTTAAGGACTGCAATTGAATATCAGCTATGGGATGCAGACACATCCAGATGACAAGTCCCAAATAGGACGAAACACACATCCTGGATTCCACTGCTAGCTACCATCCATCTTTTCTCATATTCTTAGATCCATACGCCAAAATTTGAAAATATGTACTTTTTTAAGACTTAGTTATCCTGTTTGGATAACTAATTTGGACTTAAAACAGCAGAAGCTGATGAGAACTTATTGGAAAACAATATTCTTTATTTATTTATCTAAGATCTTAATATAGAGATATTGTAATGATCAGACCAATTCACATCATGAGATGAAGATAGCTGAAGTATTAATAAAATATAAGAATTATTGGTTATTCTTATAGAATAAAGAGCTTGGCATAGATGTTTATTAGTTCAAGTTTACGAATATCATATCAACATAACGAGGTGAGAAGTACTTAGAGTTTATTAAACGTTTATGGCAGTGAAAAACAAAGCATAGGAAAATTAATTCTTAAGAAACATACAGAGAAATCGGGAAATGAAAGGGACAACATAATATTATTAATACAAATTTCTTATTGGATACAGAGTTTGTGCACAATATTATGAATCAAATCAATTACCACAAAGGATTTATAGGAAATTATAATTGTTAGCTCAGTAGTGACTGCTTTAGAGACTAATCTCTGACTAGCAGAGTTCATTTATATAGAGAGTAAAGAAGTTGAACTACATTATTGCTGCGTTTTATCATGAAGTAAATGTGATTAAAATTTTGGATCAATGGATTCCAAATCAATGATCTAAGACTTACTCTCTGAAAAAATGAGGGTCTATGACAAGATCATGAACGTATACTACTATGGAGTTACACAATGCTTAACATTCTACATTTTTCAATGGTATTTGTGACGTAAACGATTTATGAATTTCCGGTCAATAAAAAACTAACCTCTTTTATCCATTTCGGTTTCTACTAAATTCAGTGTTGGTCCGGGCATACAACATTCATAAGGCATATTACCATCAACATTCATAGCTAATAGATCTGCACCGCTACAGAAAATGATTAAAAACATAAAATGAAATATATATGAAATTAAACCGGTATTTATCATTAAATCTATTTTTTTTAAAATTTTTCCAGATAAACAAATAATTGACAACCATCAAGAACACTTTGAATATTAACTCAAGTAAAATGACTAAAATTCGATTGGCAGTTTTATATCACTGACTGGTTTTATTTAGACGATTATTGAAAATCAAGAAGTACTGAACAGCTGTTTCATCAGAGCTCCTTAGTAGAAGGAACATACCACCATGTCTATTATATTCAGGCCCACTAGAGATTATTTAACCTTCAAACCACTGAACTAACATCCAGTGGTATACATTTTCACTTCCCCACAATCAGTCATGCTTATCTGTAAATGTATACTATCGTCGTATTTACAGGATTATGACGTTGGTAACTTAATGTGTTCACTGGGTACCAGAAGCAACATTATTGATGATAGAATGTAACCAAACAACAGATGTATATCTTCTTTTAGGAATTTTGAATAACTAACACACACCAATGCAGATGATAAGAGATAAAAACTAAGATGAAACGACTGCAAAGTACCTGTAAAATATATTGATCAACTTTACATGAATGGTATCATCATTCTTATAAGCTTGACAAAAATTTAAATAAATTATTGGCTTACATAAAATATTACTAGCTAACCGGTATTATAGGCTAAGAATTTCACCAATGGTACATGGTATGACTTATTAAGGTATTACTCCATATTATTATCATCATTTTGCTGCTAATTTACCAAGTAAAAATTTTATTAACTCAGCTTAAAGCTACACAATTTTTGCTATGAGCAGTATTGCTGTCCAAGCTAAAATAAACGAATTACAATTCGAATTTGTAATCGATCGATTGAAAGTCGAGTATACTAACCAACAAACTAACACTTCACTTTCATCAATAATCATTGATAATCATTAATATTACACTTGGAAATATGAATAATTTTCATTGAAAATATTGACAAAGTTAAAATATCTCTAGAAAAAAATATTTTTTTTATTTTTAAGAAAAAAATTATAAAAAAACTCTCCAAAAGGAAAAAAAACAGAAAAAAACGGAATATAAAAAAATTTTGATCCGATTTTATTTTTTTTATTTTTATAATTTTGTATTTTACATATATACGTGTATTTTATTGTTATGTACTGGAGAATGTATTTATTTATGAAAATGTAATTAAGTATAAAAATGTAAGTATATTTACTTGTATAAAACAAAAATTAGCTAATTGCCAACCAACATTACTTTTTAATTCTCTATCTAATTTCTGTCCCATAGTACATTTATTCTGTTATCACAGTTATAAAAAAAATTGATCATAAGTACATTTTACAAAAAAATTGGTCGATAATTTGTTCGAAGGTCTGAAAAGTATTTTACATTAGTGCAGGAATTCTAATAGTCGTATTCTATATTGAAAGAAGAAAATAATTGATTTAATTTAATCTAATTCAAGATTTAAGTAACGAATCTTCAGTTACATCTTATCTATGACATTCTGTGGTTAATTAGATAACTAAATAATATAGGGGTGTATCACACATATCTGTCAACTTAAGTAGTATGAAACATAAATAGGCGAAAAATCTTGCAGCAGAAGTCTAAGAAAATCGAATTGAAGAGAACAGAAAGTGATTAAAAACATAAAATGAAATATATATGAAATTAAACCGGTATTTATCATTACCGGTGTGCATCCAAGACCCCGCCCCCCGCGAAATTCCAAAAACCCCTTCTGATAATAATCATCTGCTCACTCGTGACTAACTCCAAGAGGCATTTTCTGGAGTTTTAATGAGAAGCCGTGACCACTGGATTTCAATCAGGTCTGTTGTGAGATATCAGCTCACTGAAGACAATGGTGTACGGTGGCGCAATTTCGTGGATTAGTTGAAGTGAGACATTAACACTGTTGGATGTCGGCCCAGTTGTCTAATGGTTAGGCGCTCGCACGCGAGACTGATGGGTCCTAGGAGTCCCATACTAGGATGAAACGGCCGTCCAGTGCTCCCATGTTTTCCATGGTGGTCTAGCTTTAATTAACTCATGATTTCAACTTTTGATATAAATACTTATCTTTTTCTTCCTCTTCATTAATCAACCAATCAAACTTTAGTATCATAAAAAGTAAAATAAATGGCTTTCATCTTCATCGAACACATGATCAGATATTTTATAATTTGTGTTAGTTTACTTATTAGTTACTGCGTAAAAAAGGAATATTTGGAAAGAAGTTAACGGATTCACATAATCAGTATTCATTCTTATTGTCCAACTATATATAATCAAAGTAACTGCATTGTTGTATTTCTATATTTTACCTTACTGCAGAAGTTCACTGGAATTCTTGACCATTTTTATGTGCATTAATATTCTTTAATTACCATTAATTTACTGTTTGCCACACTCCCTATCATTTATGATATGATGTTTTGTAACACGGTTTCTTATATGATCAGGCTTTCCATGTATGTATTTTGAGTTATGGTTATATTGAATACTATAGAGAAATAGTTTACTTCTAATTTGCATTTTCTGATTGAGAAATGGATTAGGAGTTTGAAAACAACAAACATAAAGGTCTTGGTTGTTGTTAATTGGTTACTGTGTCAATTGATTCCTAGGTCACTGGTTCTTATGGCGATATCGGCAAAGCAATCAGTAATCCGAATTTTGTTTAAGCATTATATCACGTAATGTTGCTTAGTGTCTCAAGACATAATACTTCTGATGATTGATTTTGTAGCTGTGTGGGAAAACAAATCAGCAAGGTTATACCGACGGAGATATATTCCAATCGACTGTTGATATCAGCTGAAGGATCAATGAAGATAAAGTGTTGATTGTACAATCACTCGTTTTCTATCTTATAAGTTTGGCAGACTATCCTTCTATTATTCGTAACCTAACAGATAGAAGTGAGATAATGGAAACGATTTGTGACTTAAGTAGTAAATTTCAAAGATGTCGTATCTTCTTAACTGAAATAAGCCAAACTCCATTAAAATCTCAGCGGAAATATGATCATTTGTTTTTTGTAATATGTTTTGGAATGTGTTCCGGTTGGAAATGTTGAATGGTGAAATTCAGCTACACTGGGAGTGATGGAAATATCATAAATGACGTAAGATAATCTTCACGTTATACATTCAGGAATGTAGATCATTTCATGTTGATTGATTTACTAAAGATAATTCTCTCGATTTTTTTCCTTCACTTAAATCAAGACGAAAAATTTGCTCAGTGCATCTAACCAAAAGGCTTTAAATTAACTCTATGAAACCTTTCCGTCCCACTTCATAAATTATTCAAATCGTAAAAAAAATTAAACCAAAATATAATTGTGACTTACTGATCAATTAGAATTTTACACATCTCTGTATGATGACATGTAGCTGACGCATGTAATGGAGTCCATAGTTCTGTGTCACGAGAATTAGGGTTTGCTCCATAACGAAGAAGTAACCGGCACATTTCCAAATTGTTATCAATACAACACTGTAAAAAAATTTTTTTAAACGAAAGAACATAAAAGTTAATAAAGTAACTAGAAAATCTATTTTATTTGTTTTTGTAAAGTATAAATAAAAGTTGTTTGTAAACTTTTCGTAAAAACAATTAAACGGAAGGTGATACTTATCTCAATTATTGGAGCATAAATCATATTGATTCTCATCATATATATATCGTATTAAATGACCTTTTACCTACCACAGTCAAATGTTTTATATACGATCACGTTTTTGTCAACATAATACCTATTGGTTTCATTAATAGAGCATTTATGTATTTAACTCATACCAACTACTAATGTGTAACACTCATTGTTACATAACAAATTTTCTTATCAGAATAAGCTCAAAATATTAACAAACCAATTATTAATAGAATATATTTAACCTTTTGTAATAATAATGCAACTTCTACCTGAAGTTTGTACTGATGATGTCGTTCAGATGAACGATGAGAGCTCCACAACCAAACCATACAGCTCAAGGAACAAAACGAATTCATTATATATATATATATATATGGCAAAATAATATGTGCTTATATTTTGATGGTAAGATTGATTACAAACATGTTTGAATTCAAGAACCATCATAAATCTAGCGAGAATTTGATATAATTGCATGAATCATTAGGCACATTTCATTTCGATTAAACTACAAAATATTTATGATATCTATCTGAGGTGATTTATTGATATTTGGATGCAGATTTTGTTTTAAACGAATTATGTTCATTTGTATTGTTTGCCTGAATCTTCAGACTGATGGTTAGGATTGTAATTAATCAGTGCTTTTTTTCAACAAATCTTTATCCAGTGCAGATTGCTTCGATATTGCCTTAAGTAACAAGTAATGTAAGCAGATATTTGTAGTACCTAGCAGTAGAATCCAGGATGCGTTTTTCACCAGGTCCGGGACCCATAAACTGGATGAACCTGAATCGCAGCTTTCATGTTCATAACGGGACTCGAACCCAGTACTGTCCGCTTCAAACGTCATCGCATCAACCACTTAAGTACTTAGTTCAATAATTGGCTGTTTGAATCTTGTTGAATAATGTTTGCTACAATATTTATTCTGAATAATCGTCTACAGCTTCATTTGCATTTAAGCCGTAACAACAAAAGATATCAGGCAAACCCTAATGTTAGTAAACATTAGTTGAATTCCTGTGTCTTGAAACATTTTTCAAAAACTATATTTTATTTTCAGAATGTCTTAGGAGTTACTAGGTCAGTACAATTAAACAAAAGGGATTATGTATCATATTTCGTTTCCTTAATGATTTCATTCGATACTGATCAATATTCACATCAAACACATTCAAGGACTTTTCTATTATTATTTGTTTAGAAGAGAATTCTTCGCATGATAAAACAATAATTTAAACTTTAGTTTGTTTTTCTGATCAAATTAATTATCTTGAACTAATCGGTAGAAATAATGACAAGCGAAAAATCTAAAAAAAGGGCGGATAAATTAATATAAAGTAGAGATATTTCGTGACAATATTTCTTTTATAATGAGTATTTTCTATTTTCATAATATGCAGTGTAGTTGTCGAAAATGTTCGATAAATTGAGTGAGAAACAACTATACATCATTCAGGAATGGCAAACTGTGTGAAAGTTCTGAGTAAATAAGGGGACAAAAGTGAGATTTAGGAAGTGACTTTTATCTTTTTCGAAACTTATCGATGGAATAAAACTATTTAGATTGGAATCCAACAATCATTTGTTTATTCATTACGCAACTGGTACTATCATCTATGATACTGTCTAACCTATGTCTAATTACATCTTCCGAATTCATTAAACTTCATTAGTCTATAGACAATTAGTAAAAATGTAACGATAACGCTATAGATCTAATCTGTGTAGAATTAAAATCAATTCAGAAAAGGGAATTTTCTTTCCAATGATACTGCTTACTAAAGCTATTAAGTCATATTTTTGCTGACTTAATATATGTTAATGGCAGTCTATTAAAAAATAAATTGGCATTGGACAATGGATTATTTAAAAATATCAAAAAGGAAGTTGTGTTACTTTAAACTTACTTAAAACAGAAGCTTTAGAAACCGACCAATTGAAGACCAACTTATTTGTACAAATGTACTATGTTCAATCACTTTTCCCACTGCGGTCTTAACTTCTCTACCTATCTTCCATACTCAGTAATCTATTACAGTGATGATATTCTAGTTTTGCTGTAATCATTTATTAACTACTATTATTCAGTTCATAACATTCATCAAGTGAACAGTTATCTATCAATAATCAACTATTTGTACCTTAACATTATTTTCATTAGCCGTTATAGCATTGCATAACCTCATTTCGATATTTGATATTTCCGTGTAACTCATGACCCAGTACCACTCTTTATTCTAATTGTGCAGATTTAGTTAATGATATTACTGGAAAAATTGCTTTCTCTAAACTGTCTTTGGCTTTTTTTTCGAAAATACAATAAGTTTCTTTGGTTATCAAATTGAAATGCGATATTGTTATTCTCTTTTAGAATTATGCTCCTCTGAAAGTAATTATCATTATATACTGGCGTCTTATGCAAATCAAAAGAAAAACAATGCACTAAATAACTGTCTAGTTTTTACCATAGAAGTTAATATTAGTAAATGTATGCAATCTTATATTTGAATAAAGCAGGACATTTTAGTAATCATAACAACAATGAAGAATAAAAGTGTGTCAAATATGATTTCGAAAAATAACTGAAACTTGGTTACTATACAGAAAATCAAGTATACTGTTTATTCACTGAAAAGAAAGCTTTTACGTCCTACAACATATAACACAGAATGCTAAATATCAAGATCTTTTAAAGAATGTAAAATATCTGATTCATATTTCTTATGATAAGCAAATTTTTCTGAATGTAAACTGCCATTACATTCAATTAGTCTAACTTTAATTATTTTTACGTGGAAGTTATCGAATTACTGTGGTACTTTTAACTACAATAAAATGGATATAAAATATTATTTGTTTTCTACTCAAATCAATGTATTATGTTATCAAAGTTAGCTGCATATGTTTACTGTTCACAAGTCATTTTATTCCTTTTAAATTTATGTATTATACGTACTAATTTTGTGTTTTTGAAATTTATTCATTTTAAAAGTACACTTTTTTTAAATTGTCAGATTCTGTGCTTTTGGTATTTTTTTATAAACTTTAAATCAAAAATCGATAGATTAAATAATACAGGATACTGTGTATTATTTCTGGATTTATTAAATATTATCGTCTTGTCATAAACATATCTTCATGATAGCTAGCTACATGTTCTGAATCACAATGAAACGCAATTTGACGTTTTGTATGGAATCTAAGCGGAAATATTTTTCTGGAATATAGACTTAGATAGAGAAAAATCAGTTATTCGTTTATTCAAAAAAAAAAAACGAATTGACTGACACCAAATTCAGTAATGATAAACTATTTATATGTATTAATATTTGGATATTGGAAACAAACATAAAATATATTCATTGATGCACAAGAAAAGTACTTTAAAAAAAAGAAGGATTGATATATGAGGAACTTTTGTTTAACGACCTCAATTCACTTATTTATTGCACTGATCAAACAACAAATATCATGTTTCATGCGCATAAACAGGTTCTATTTTTCTTTTCCTCTGTGTTGCATCCTAACAAACAATAAATGAATAGTAACTGCTAGGGATTATTTATGAGCTACTATTACATATAGCCTTATTGAATAATTATTAACTATATATATACGTATTCTTTCATTTGGTTTACTGGCTATCGCGATACGATTTACCATTCTTAACTTATTGCCGATCTATTTATTTTAGTCTCTCAGACACACAATCACTTTCGGCTTGATCTTGTATAATTGTTATTTTGTATTTTATGGTGTGATGCGGTCTAGTTTGCTCGTATATAAACTGTTTATGTCTTAGATACATGATTCATACAGTAAAATCTATAATTGTGTTCTTCACTCAACGGGCACAGCAGAACAAGAAGAACCAATAATAACTCAGAGTTGACTCTAGGCCGCTTGTGGTGATTAACGCGTCATTACTTTGACATAAGGCCAAGGTTGCATACGTTGGTATTTTGACTAACGATTTTTTCAGGTGATAAATGACGGGCTAAAGGACGTAAGACTCTGATTTTCTCATACTTTTTACCTCTCAACTACTACTAATCATAATATATAATCATGAAAAATACTATAAATCTAAGAGGTTATATAATAGCATAAAAATATCATATATAAGAATACTCAAAATAGTACTTTTAACTAAACTGGGTTAAAAAACAATCATATGCAAACATTTTGATTTATGAATAAAACAAAATATAACTAGAATTGAGTCAGTTTAAACTCTGAATTGTTTTTCTCAGTTATTTTCGTTAATAGATGGTGATAAAATCGAATATTATGATAAATAATTATGATGGCTTTATACAGAATTATTCGGTGACAGTAACAGAGGAAATATTACGCACTATAAATAATAGGGTAATAGTGTTTGTAAGTGTTTCTATATTTATCTACACTAGAATATATGTTTACTTTTCCGGTTATCTTCCAATTTTAGTAAACACGAAATATAATTAGGTTCGATTGTCCAATACTTAACAGTACTTCCTCAGTTTATGCATTATTAAACAAAATTCGTGGTTGTGCCAATTTTACAACACTGATAACGAATAATTTCAGAAAACTGGATATTTATAATTTAATTTTAGCAAAATACTTTTTAAAAAAACAAGATCGAATAGAATGGTTTGATAGTTATATTCACCCTGTCCCCACTACAATTGCTGTATATACATAACGGACACTTTCTATCAAATAAGTGATATTTCTATATGTAGATAGATGTCGTTCCAACTAATAATTAACAAACTTAATACCTATTACAAAAGAGTTGTTTTAGTAATTAAGTTGATCTAGTATAATAAATGTAAATAAGACTCATTTCAATGATCGGAAATAAATTAGAAGTTTGTAGATTGGTGAACTTTGATGATAAACTCACAGCAATTTAAAATGAATGTTATGTGATCTGAAATATGAGACTAATCAATATAATTTAATTGGATTTTACACATTTGTACTTGCAAAAATTAGGTTACTCTTGTAGCATATTTATCGACAGATATTAAATCGACAGATTCACAAGTGCAACACATTGATGTAGACTACCGAAAGGAAGTATAAAGCATAAACCCGTCACTTTATTACAGTCGTTTCAACCTAAATTACCAGGAATATGATGTAATGCACAGTATTTAGTAGTTAGGATTTAATTTTAAACCGTATTATCTAAGTAATAATAAGTATTAGTTGGGGGCAGACTGTTAGATGAATAAAATCACAATTGGTTTAGTTGATAAACAATCAACTTATAATTAATAATCCCTTTAGTAATATATTAATCAATAAAAAATATATTGTTGACTAATCTTTCTATAATATTCAGCTTATAAATAGATTACCTGATGTAATGCTGTTAATCCATCTTCGTTGGCTACATCTGGACAGACTCCACTGCTAAGTAATTCACGAACTAAAAAAAAGGGTTAACGAAATCAAATATTGTATTAATAAATAAAATAATCAACATCAGAGAAAATCAATAAAATCACTGATGTATTTTAATTAGACAACAGTTAAGACAATAATGATATTAATGATTGTTAATAAAACCATAGAAAATAATTTAAAAACACAAAAGTAATCTTGTAACAACAAGTTTATCCACTATCTTAATTCAATTGAATTTATTATGAATGAGAATATACATGTACTTGTACGCATAAAATGTTCATAATTATAATCATTTTCGGTATATGCTGTTGGATATTATTGTTAATTAACTACTTCCAGGTTTTCCATGGTGGTTTAGCTTCAATTGACTCATGATCTCAACTGTTGAAATTAACAACTTCATAACTTTATCAGATAGATTAGGTATGAAGGCTTTAAATGTAAAATGTAATACATAACTGTTTCTATTAAAACAAAATGATAATGATCAATGACATTATGCAATGAAAATTCGATGAAACAGCAATATATATATAGTCTATTGAAATATAGTATTGATGTTTATTGTAAATAGATTTTATTTTGATCTAAATATTTTGACTTCAATACTAGTCTAAGTATGTGAATAGGTAAAACAAATGCGCACTGCTGAGGAGTCCCATACCAGGACGAAACGGCCGTTCAGTGCTTCCAGGTTTTCCATGGTGGTCTAGCTTCAATTGACTCATGATTTCAACCAGTGAAATTTCTAAAATCTCCACAAAACCCCTTCTGAAAACAATTTGAATTAAGCTTGTTTGAAATTTGAAATTTCCAACTCATATAAGTAACAATCTGTTATTGTGTAATCTTTTGAAGAAAAGAAAATATAGTTTTTTGTCCTGAGGGATAAGAAAAAATTGAAATATTGGTTGAATTCTTTTATTAGATCGTTTGTAATTGTCTAATTCATTTCATATCAGATAGATGTATACATAAATCTTTAAATATAATGTATGATTAATGTTTTAATTATTTCGATTACAATATTTTAATGTTTAATCCTAGATAAAGAATAAAATTTCTACTTAAATGCAATAAAAACTGAAATTTGAATAAGATTTAATAAGTAACAACACAGTATATATATAATTGTGAATCACTAGGGATTAAGTATCAATAATCGAAGAATAAAGATAAACAACAATAGATATTATTTCACAAGTTGAAATCATGAGTCAGTTGAAGCTAGACCACCATTGAAAACCTGAAAGCACTGGACGGCCGTTTCGTCCTGGTATGGGACTCCTCAGCAGTGCGCATCCACGATCCCGCACCACTCATGATTTCAACTTGTGAAATTTCTTAAACTCTCCACAAAAACCCATTTTGATAATAGATATTATCTTTCTTCAATCTATTGACAAGATATAAAAGAAGCATCTAACAATAAACTACAAAATTCAACTTTCACTGTAGCACCTAAAATCTATCTATCTATTTATAATTTACAATATTTTAAATTATTACATTATGATAACTGGTCAATGGTCTACTTCAGATAGAAAATCATTTAGATGCTATTGTCTAAGAAAAATGTAGCGGTTGAAATAAAATACAGTATATGATATGTCTATGTCTTTCTCTCTCTCTAAATGATTTAATAAGTCTAATTTATCAGATGAGCTGAAAGATTTAATTACTTAGTGAATAAATTTAACTTGACATAATAATAAAATGATTTATTCGTATAATTAAAAGTTGTTCAAAACTTAGTTGGATCCAGTCAACGATTGAATACTCTCTCGAGACAGAAAGCATCATTTCCATATAATTTGTCAGAATTTATCTTTCTTTTTAAATTTATTTAAAAAAGACTATATATATTGATCATAAAAAGTGATTATCGAAATCAGTGATTTTCCCATTTAACCAATTCAAGTTGTTTATATGCCAATGATTACAATAAAATAGATAGTATAACTACAGATAACAGGTAAAAAAATAATTAACTGTGAGAAGACAGGTGTACAAATAATGATAAGAATCATAAAAGTTCTAATCAATTGTTTAATATGCGGGATAAGTCAAACTTGGATAAATAGAATTTAAATTAGTAGTCATAAAACATTAATAAAGTTATGTGGTAAGTGTAAAAATCATGAAATAGTGTTCAGTATAAACGGATGGTGTAAAACAACGGGCAAATACGAGATATGAAAATGTTAATGAAATCGTTTGTTAATTTGTATCCGGTAAAAGGAAGGAAAATAAGAGTCACGAATCCCTATAGCTATAAGAGATGAAATGGAATCCTATTGGAAAATGACGATAGCATACTATAAGTCACTCAAAATGATCTACCGAATGACCAGGAATGCCAAGAGAGTGTTATTTATACCTCGGTCTGTCTTGTTAGAAAATAACCTGAAAGATACTTACTTGTTGGTTAAGTTGCCTGGTAGTACGCCTAATGTAACTGTCTCCATAGAAGCAGATGACTTCGTAGATACACATTGAAGTAGCAAGCAGAGATAATTTATTCTTTTGCCAAAATGGACATTATTAGTTCATTAGCAAATGCCAAAGATTAACTACAAGAAAATACCTTTTAAATTGACATCCCTAACGTATAGTGTAGGATATTGTTAGTCAGTTATTTCATTTGTAAAAATGTACACTTAAAAACAAATCACAATTGGAAATGTTGCATAATATTAAATAATCTATTTAAAACCTTTAAGTGTAAATAAAACTTACATCAAACAGGACATCGATTATGTCCTTAAATATTGAATAACATGATTTTCTATGTTATGTAACATAGAGTTGATCAAACAGAAAATAGTGAAATTCACATGCTTAAAAGTATAAGAGATGGAATGGAACCCTGTTGGAAAATGACGATAGCATACTATAAGTCACACAAAATGATCTACCAAATGACCAGGAATGCCAAGATAGAGTTACTTGTGCCTTGACCTGTCTTGTTAGAAAATAACCTGTTAAAAGTATCATCAAAATGTTAATAAAATAGACTTTCAATCAAACCCTTATCATTTTTAAGAAAACATTATTTACTGTAAACAAATACGTAAATAAATAAACAAATAAATAAATATAGATATATTGATCTATTCAATAGGCTAAATTGATCTGTACAAAAGATTTTTGTCAGTATTCATTGCCAACCAAAGAAAATATAAAATAGTATACCCATACACATTATATATATATATATATATATATATATATATATATATATCTTAAAAGAAGTATATAACCATTCTAAAAAAACTAAAATAACTAACCGTCAAGAAAAATAAAATCAATAAATGAATAGACAGGTAAACTATGAAAGAAACCCTAAATAAACGATCTTTTCTATTCAGTTAAACAATATTAATATAATATATAAGCATTAAATTATTTTGATTGGATCAAATGTTATAGTTATTATGATGAGTGAGTAAAGTTAATGGATCAAGTAGATAAGAATAAATGCAAAGTATTATTTTGTTATTTTGGTTATAATTCACTTTATTTTTCTAGTTGTATTTTACTTCTTTTGTAATTACTTGTCATTGATTATAATTTATATTTGATTTGTTTATATTCTTCTCTGTTTTTTTTTGAAAAAAAGGATAATTGTTCCTTTTGAATGAAAATTCCCAAGATAACAGAAATAATAATAATAATAGTAACAATAATAATGACAATAACAAATATCTAACCTAGTTTCATTTATTTTTATTATTTCAAAATGGTAGTTAAAAGATTTATTAGAGAAATAGTAGGAAAATAAAGGAATAACTACCAAAGGAATAAAATTAGTATGATGTTCATTATTTGAAGATTTTCCTTCTAGAAAACAAAAATTTGTTTATCACTCTAAACTTTTTTTAGAATAATCAGTCATGTGAACTCACTCAGTAATTATATAATCATGATAATGGATGAAATAGCGATACCTTTTTATGTATTATATAAGTATGAGAGTAAGAAGTAAATATTTTAAAGAATTTCAGTTTTGTGCTCATTATTCCACAAAATATGAATGTAAATAATAGTTGAATCATAAATGTCAACTTTATTGTAATTTTCAGGATATAATACAAAATGCTTAATAGACATTAAGAAGTATGTTTATGGACAACTCATGAGTGACCTTTTCATTTGTAAAATAAAACGAGTTTACCATTTTATTTCTAATTTATTAATTCATTTAATTTACTTCACTTAGAGAAAACATGAATAATTACTGGACATTTTTTTAAATACACAAATCATGCAGATGATTAGTTAAGTACCATAATTGAGAAACATTAATATCAGTAGAATTTTAGTCGAATATCGGTTAACTATGAACCCAGACAAACGATGATCAGTTTTCTATGGTTTTTCAAATACTTTTATCTCTCGAAATAAAATAGTGACCAACCATCTGATTGGTATTAATTACCACTCCCTTATCTTCAGTTTTCTAGTAATCTTTTTGAAATAATAAGACACTTATTATTGTATGCTCTTGTTTTTAACTAGATTTTTCAATCAAAGTAATGATTTCTAGCTCAAGACTAGATTTAAAAAATGCTCCATCTTGATAATATAAACAAAACTGTTGAAATCACGTTTTTTTACAATCCATATTTACTCATTCTGTAATACACTAATAAGTAGTCATTAGTAAAGATACTGGATCCATTTTATTTCATGCCAAGTTAACTGGAAGAATAGATGATATGGAAAAGGCGTGTAAAATGATAGTAATAATAATAATAACTACTATCTCTAGGATTTTGTATTTCTAGTCAGTAATATTCAAGGTTGAATTTCATCAGTCTCTTTTAACATACAACATTATTGATAGTGGTGAGTAGTGTAACATTAAAATGAAGGTACATCTCAATAGTGAATATCAAACAGGCGGAAACACATATCATGATTAACACTACTGAAAACTACATTAAGTATAATAAATAAAATTACGTCCAAATGTTACATATTAAGCCGGACAATTATACATAGAATTCATACTGAGGATTCAGTATTATTGAGTGTCAGTTTATAGCCATA
This sequence comes from Schistosoma margrebowiei, assembly GCA_944470205.2. Classification (NCBI taxonomy): domain Eukaryota; kingdom Metazoa; phylum Platyhelminthes; class Trematoda; order Strigeidida; family Schistosomatidae; genus Schistosoma; species Schistosoma margrebowiei. The sequence goes on from OX104024.1 coordinate 45,301,005, forward strand.
TTTCTTAATTACCTCACTGTTCTTAAGTTACGACTGTTTTTTGGCAATGGAATATCCTACCATTTCTTAACCCCCCCTCCAAAAAAACTGAACTTGTGTGATAAGCTTAATAATCCACCTTTATGCATTCTGAATTGCGTATGTAAAAGGTAATTGTTTGGCCGGTCACAATGATTATTTTGACTTTCTGTGTGGTAAAAAGGTGTAACGTAACTGAATGTTATAAACGACTGTGATTACATACATTTTGCAAACTCTTCTGAAGTCTTGTGTTTTTTTGAACTTAGAATTTTAAAGCAGCACTGCAATCAAAATGTGATGAATTTTGATAATATATAACTAAGGAATTCCAAAGGTTAAATGACATTGCTTATTCTGACTTTATATCTGAGTCAGATATTGGGCGATGTTTCGTAAAGTTAGATGGTTTGTATAGATTTTTAAACGTATTTTGATGTAATGTTCATCTTTAGCTGATAACAGCTGATGAACCATTAGAAATTAGGAAAAACTAGTACCGATTTCATATTCTTGAAAAATGTTTGCACAGGTTTTCACATGCGGATGAACTTTGAGCCTTCAAGTTTGATTGTGTTGTTTTATTCAGTCTTAAACTACAAAGAAACAACTGACTAGTGCACATTGGTTTCTTTATGATTAAGAATACTTTCGTTACTAATACAAGAATGTATAGCCGAAAGAAAACACAAATATAATAGATGATTTGTTCACATAATTAACCAGAAATTGACATTATCTTATACTTATTACATCATAGTCTTAAATTGCCTTTTGAACTATAAAAAAACAATTATAAAGACATACATTTCTTTATACTCTACTCCAATTTATAGATTAAAAAAAATCAAGTACGATTAGGACAAAATGAAGAAATTCATCTAGAAATAAGCAACTTATTGACTGTGATCTCATCTTATATTGTTCTGAACTAAACAAAACACAAAGTAAACAATTAACCTTATTTCAATATACATCTTAAACTAAACATATTTATCTTAATTCTAAAATCAGCTTCACGATTGTGATATGTCTATATATATACAAAGATACACATATATTGAAGTAGATTATCAACATTTTTAACACACCCAGTAAAAAAACGAACTAACTCGTATATTATGTTGTATTGCATGTGAATAACCGTAACATTAGTAAATTTTGTATTCGATAATAAATAAAAGTACTTTCTAAATGACCTCGATGTCGTATCATGATATCAAGAGAATATTTAAAAGGAATATAAGTAGATAAAGTGTGTGATTTCAGTATATAATTAAAGAAAAACAAATATATCTTAATAACAAACAAATTTCTTAACTCTTAAGCAATTTCAATAGTTGAAATCATGAGTTATTTGAAGCTAGACCACCATGGGAAACCTGGAAGCACTGGACGGCCGTTCCATCCTAGTATGGGACTCCTCAGTGGTGTGCATCCACGATCCCACACCCCACGAGATTCGAACCTAATTAGATTTGTAGACGAATATTGGATGATAGGGATAATCTTCATCATCATCATAATCATCACTATCATAAGTTTAATCACTGCGTAGATAATGACTCACAATAAGTGATTTATGCAAAATTTCGGTCTGTCTCTCTCTTTGATTACATTTTGAAAAATAACTTTCAGTAGAATCTAAGAATCTCATTTGTTCTTATTTGAAACTTATCGACTGAACGTACCTGCAAACTAGTGATGATGTTACTAACTCATTGCACATTGGCTGGGACGATTGAGTTTTAGTTTTCTAGGAAAGTAAGTCACCGTGATCTTGTAAGTGAATTATTTATAGATAAATAATCCGAAGTGAACAGTTGGTAGTGTATTGAACTTTTTAATATATTTTAAAATGAATACTGACTCAGTACATTTGATAACATTAGTTTTATTTGAAGACATTATAATACTTTGTTCATATTGATCATTGAGTGCATTTTGTTAGATATACACTATACTGTTTAAATCTGCGTGCTTAACTAACGAGTACATGAGGAAAATTGTGAAAGTGTTCATTTAATAACTTTCTTACTAAGAAAGTCATAACAAAATAATTAATTGAATAATAATCATAATAATTACTTGTTTTTTGCAGACAAGATCTCAAGTGGATTTCTAAACGCCTTAGTAACAAAACTTAATTTGTATAGTCAACCTTTAGGAAGCAAATAGCTATAGGAACTGTCCTATATATCTCAGATTGACTTAAGTGGAAAAAACTGATAAGAAGGTTATACAAGAAGTTACGTCTATTTCCACTGGTGGAGAAGCATGATCTGCCCACCAGCATTCTGTGACTAACTCGGTCCTGGGTTTTCCTTTCCAGTTTTCACCAAGTGCTATTCATCCTTTCGATGTCTGTTTCCATTCACGGATGCAATGTGTTCCTTGGTCTTTCGCTTTTCCGTTTCTCTTCAGAATTCCAAGTTAACAATTTCTTTGTGATGCAGTCTAATGATTTCCTCAATATAAGTCCTATCCGCCTCCAGTGTCCTCTCCTAATTTCCTATTCAGATGGAAGCTGGTTTGTTCTCTCCCATTGTAGGTTGTTGCTGATGGTTTCCGACCAACGGATATTCAGTATTTTATGTAAACAATTATTTATAAATACTTGTACCTTTTTGAGGATGGTTGTGATAGTTTTCTACGTTTCGACTCCATACATTAGAACTGTCTTGACGTTTGTATTAAAAACTCTGACTTTGATGTTGGTTAATGGTTGGTGTGAGTTCTGAATGTTTCTCAACTGTAGGAATACTGCCCTTGCTTTGCCGATTCTTGCCTTTACGTCTGCATCAGATTCTTCTTGTTCATCATTGATGCTATGCATGTACGTAAAACGTTTCACCTCTTCTGAAGCTTCTTCATCAAGTGTGAATAGGTTGGTGCTCCAAGTGTTGTCTTTCGGGATTTTGCTTTTTCAGCTATGTATTTGAGCTTGACTAAATACATCTGAGCATTCAACAGTTCTTCGAGCCGATGTCGAACTATAATTAAGGATTATTATCTGGTATTTAATTTATGTCAAGTAAAACCAATAAAACAACTAAGAAATCTACTCACAATCACACATCTGTTCGCTTCCTGAAAAAAATAAACAGATCAATAATTTCATACTCCATATAATGTATGCATATTGTAATAATGAGACTGTACAACTAGATAACATTGAATAAAATAGCAGGATAAAGACACGGACACATACTAATTCCATAATTGCGTATTCAAGAAATTTAGACATTATTTGTTTCAGTGAAAAGACAGTAGACAAGCTCATTTTCAATCTTTCTAATTTCATACAAACTAAACTATTGTCAATGCCAATTTTATATTGTGTGAATATTTGAATTTTTTAATGAAAAAACTACGAGTTACGTTGCACATTAATAAAATGACTGTTATTATTAATTTTAGTATAAACAATTTATTTATATCAGAAGGGGATTTCATGGAAATTTTAGTAATTTAGTAGCTGAACTCGTGAGCTAATTAAAACTAAAACACAGTGGGAAACCTGGAAGCAGTGGGCGACCGTTTCGTTTTAATATGGAACTCCTCAGCAGTGCGTACCAACAATCCTGCCCGTGGGATTCGAACCCGGGACTTATCGGTCTCACGCGCAAATGCTCAACCTTCAAGTCAGGCATTAACACCATCAGGTGCAGGCTCAGTGGTCTAGAGGTAAAGCGTTCGCGCGAGAGACCGATATGTCCTGGGTTTGAATCCCACACTGTTGAATAGTTTCATACTAAAACGAAACGGCCGTCCAGAGCTTCCAGGTTTTCTATGGTGTTTTGAATTTAATTAACTCCTTAATTCAACTATTTAATTTATTTCTAAACACATTCTTGTGGGAATATTTAAGCATATAGTCAATAATTAATCGAATTAGTTTAGTTAAGATATTCATTATTGAATCAAGAAAATCAGTTAAGGTACGCTTTTCAATATCTTGTATATTGGTAAGTCATTGAAATACAATTAGGATTCCACTGAACAAAATATAAAATCGTAATAAAACATTTAAGATGCTTAGCGATAAATCGTTCAACTCGAAACATGATAGATTAATAAGAGATTGATAACATTCTATAACTGTTCGATTTCAATTCGGAGCACTTTAACAGCATGCATTTGTGACTTAAAAAGTAGGATAAGAATTTAAAGATGTAGTTCTAAAAACACTAAGACACTTAATACGGATGATTGAAATTCATTGGAATAAATTGTTGAAATTATTCAATACGGCTAAATCAACCAGTACATCAGTTCAATGTTTCAGAAATGAAGTACGTGCTGTGAAACAAAATATCCCTTAATTGAATTCATTGAGAATTTGTGAATGACGTGTTGTAGGGTCTCGTACTAGGGCTTAAAAGTGCTATCCAGTTCTTCATGGTTTTTAACGGTGGTTTACTTGAAGTCTATCAACAATGTAGATTATTTTAGAAATTATGTCATAAAATGTATAAATTTCATACACATAGTTCCCTTTATTATCTTAAATAGAGCAAGAACAAAGATTGGTGCACCAATCTTTGTTCTTGCTCTATTTAAAATGTATAAATCTCGATTGTTTCTTGATAAATAAAACTAATTTCCTTTTACAACTGCCTCATAAATCAATGAAAGTAAAGTATTGTTTTATTGTTGTTGCACATTTGAATTACACAAACGGATCGAATGTATCTTTTAAACTTTCAATTATTAGATAGATCAACATCTATAACATTAACTAAATGATGAATTGTATTGTTTGATTTATTACTCGTTTTTGATGGGCTTTTATAGAAAAAAATTACTTTGGTGTTTCTCAAATTAAACAAAACTATTTAGAGAAATAAGTATTTCCTGTGATTTCTCATAAAACCTTGAGAAATATAACCATTCACTCAGGACATTTGAATCATTCTACTTCATAGAATGTTTATTCATGTGCATCAAATAAAGGAAGATATTGATGATAATTATTATTATATGGTATCCAATTTGTGTCAAATTATTCATTCAAATCTAAACGAATCTTCATATAAAATGTATTTATTAGGAATTTGTCTTTATAAAGTAGAGTAGTAACAAAGTGAATGGTCGATATATTATATGAAGGATTTGTAAAATAAGACTGACATTAACAATGGTGGGAGTAAAATTAAGTAATAAAAGTACATATACAGAAGATATTCATAACTGTTCAAAGTGCCTGAGTCAAAATGACACTTTTTGTAACTCAGTGGTTAGTAAATACCATATAAGTGAAAAAGACACAATAAAGATTTTCTTTATGCATAAATTTAGTTTGAAAAAACCCATAATAACTATCATTGATATGCATAGTAAATCAAGATGCATATACCTTGAAGTTATAATTAAACTTCATATATGTTTTAGAATTTTAAGCTCATACTGGGTTCATATTTTGTATCAGTTAACTTATGGTTATGATCATCATTATCATTAATATTCTCTAATGAACACGTTTTCATTATAATTCTGCTAATCTTAACTGGTTTAATGTTCTATATTTGTAATCACAATAGTTAAAATTAAATAGAAAATATCAAATTTTAAGAAATTGAACTAATTTTCATTCTTCAATGAACACTATGTCATTAACCATCTAATTTGAAGAAAACAGTTAACGTATAAAGCTTGCACATACATAAGTAACTGATATATTTTAAGTTAATTTGAAAAAAATAAATTACTGACAATAATATGAGGACAAGGTTAAGATTAACCAATGAATAATGAAAAAAACAAATCTTCCCGATAAGATATTCGGCGTTTTTATTCTCTTTTGGTTTGTTGTTCGATATATACAGAAGTGGATTTGGTAATTACTTAAAATGGATACAGACCTTCATTAATCAATCAGTCATTTTATTTTATGGCCATTGGCCTGATATTCATTTTTCATAATGACTATTGAGAATTAAATAAAATAAAACAATGTCGATAAAAATTTGTTCTATTCAACATGTTGCTTATGTCATAGTGATTGATTAATCATTAACAAGCTAACTAAATAACCTGTAAAAATAGTGTTTTACAAGGTTAAAGTTAATCAAAGCTGACACAACTGGACCTCGTGTTGTGACCTTGAAAAATTCGATTAATGCGTATATTGTAGTTAGGTCAACAGATTTTTATTGAAAAGCTAATATGAATGAGAAAGAAAATCATATTTTTGTTACAAATTTAATATAAATATAGTTGTATCGTTCAAAAGTAGTGATTAGTGTGGTTTTTATTCAAACAAACCCATAACAACTATACACTAGTAAGCAAATAATTTGTTAAGCGATAGATTAACTATTCTGTTGTTGTAATGTAAAGTAAAATTGACATTAGTTGGTTGTTGACGTAGTATAATATTTAATAATATCACAAAAGTATTATAATAACCACCAAATAAAAATACATAGAATCTACAGTTCGCAATACATCTATAAACAATAAATTGTTTGCAAAATACTATATGTAACTATGCAAAACATTAATGGCCAGGTAAAAAAAAACTGTGGATGATTTTATAGAAACTAAAAAAAACTAGCGGAAGGGGAAGTTTTTGATAAGGATTGGAACAAACTAAGGGTCTACTTAATACTATGAAGTATTGAACAGTTTGTTCTTCTTTAGATAGAAAACCCTATGAATGTGCAGTTTTGATCCCACCAAATAAGGGACCCATGACTTTCAAGTCTTTCATTAACTACTTAACCGTTAGACTGCTTAGTTGCCCTTACTTCCAATTTAATCAGATTGAGATATAGAGTGTTATCGGTGATAGATAACTCACTTTCAACATAGCTGAAATTCAAATATTACAATGCCTATTAACAGCCTCCTGATCTCTGAAATAACCTTCAGAGTGCTGAATTCGATCACATCATGAATATCAACTTTGAATTGTCAAATTAAAATTTAGCAAGAAAAACTAGATAAGATTACTGATTGTCATAAAAAGTGAAGTTGACTGTTTGTTCTACGTTTAATGATAGGCTTAACTAAAACAATCATCTGTATACTTGTGTAAAGCTACTAAGTGAATTTATTTAATCAAGCCTGGTGATGTAAATTGATTTTTTAGACTAATGTTATTAAAGTGGTCTTAACAGTTACCTGGAGTTACTGAACAGATATTAAACTTGAAAACCAGTAAGATCCTGTTTTATTTCATGCAAACGCTATATAGTCAGAGAAATTTAATATGAACTATGGTTTACCAAAGAATCATAAAAATTATTAAGTCATTCTAATTTATATCATACATTATATTTAATTCTGTCTTTTCGTTTGATTAGTTTTTGAATAACTATTTTATTCACGTATATTGCTACAAAATACTCATAAAGGAAAACGGAATTGATATACATTTTATGAAAGTAGTAACAATTGTAGGGTTTACATTTTTACTCACTCCTGGTTCACATTTTTATCCTTAGATAAATTACCAATGTGAAAAGTCAACAAATCTTTATGTGTGCATTAAAATAATGAATTATAGTCATACAATATCTTGTCTATAATTTTTGAGATTTTTAGGCTAGTCAGTAATTAGTACAAGGAACTATGATCTTTCTGTATGATGTTTATACATCAGTATTTACAATAAAAATATGTTAGAAATATACAAAACAGTGAATACGAAAATCAAGCATAATTAATATGATAATGTCAATTATTCTGTTAAAAAAGGACATATCGTTATTTAAAAATACATTCATTCTTCTATTAAATGTCTCATTATCTTCCTTATTGTAAATTTCTTAACAAAAGTCATCTGTTGATATAAACATTTTTATTAGAAGGGGTTTTGTGGAGATTTTTTTTACAAATTTCAGTAGTTGAAATGAGTCAATTAAAGCTAGACCACCATAGAAAACCTGGAAGCATTGGACGGCCGTTTCGTCCTAGTATGGGACTCCCTAACAGTGTGCATCCACGATCCCGCTCTGAGGATTCGAACCCAAGACTTTCGGTCTTTCGCGCGAAACATTAACACCGTCAAATGCCGGCTCAGTGGTTCAGAGTTTGGGTGTTCGAGCACGAGTCCGAATATTCTGGGTTTGAATCATGCTAGCTGGATAGTAGATGCGCACTGTTGAAGAGCCCCAGGTCAGGAAGAAATGGCCATCTAGTGCTTCCAGGTTTTCAATGATGGTCTTAGTGAATCTACGAAAAGGCAAATTTGAATTTCATGGTTTCAAACAGTAAATAATTTTTATATGATGTAATAAAGTTAGAATATAACACATATAAATGTTATTAACTCATTAGACATTTTGTATTCTTTTTCAACCCATCAGTCAAGAAAAGAGAAATATATACTGAATTTTTCAAGTATAATAATCATAGAAACATGTAAGAATTGACTAATATGAAAAAACAGGATAAAACTTGTAAATAATTAAAGTAATATTGAAATGATATACCAATTTAATTTTTATCATTGATTAATATTTAAATTATCGACGAGACTATAATTTATGGACGAACGAATCAGGTATAAGATAAGAGGTCTCACATTTACGCGCGAAATTCGCTCATCTATTTATCTAAATAGAGTTTTGGTATTATAGTTGATGAAAACCTTAACCATAAGTCTTAACCTTAATCATCAACTGTAAATCATAATTATAATTCTTCACACTAATTTATGAACCTCATCTGATCCTGGTTATTAAGTGAGCACTCCCAAGGTCAAATTAGCGTCGTTCAAACGTCGTTCATAAATTATAGTCTCATCAAAGTATCCTATAATGTTTTTATTAGTTTATTTAGTAAACGTGTTGCTAATTATGTTACATAATAAATGAACTCAAACATAGAGTCTATGATTATGTAATACGGTATAGATTTTGAAATAAATTATTTCAATAAAAACGGCTTAAAAATAAAAATAAAATATTACATTATTGATTTTTATCGACTAATTAATATAGTCTTGAATTTCTAGCCTAGAAGGATTATTTATTGTCACTTAGGTATATTTTCTATCTTTTGGTACAAAAAAAATGTTTAATACATATGATCCAATGTCAACTGAAGAGTAGCACAAATAAAATTATAAACACAAATGATTATATCAAACTTGAGGGAATAATTAGTCAAAGATCATCAAAATAGATTGATGAACGAATTGAGAAATAGTTTCCATATGAAATAGCGTATGATTAGTTTATCTAGAATAATAATAAATGTTCCATATAATTAAGTAGTACATCTTGAAAAAAGAATTAAAGCATTTAATACTTCATAATAAGATATTTATAAGAATAATATGTAAAATTTTAGAACAGTGGTTGGACACTTTCTTCATACTTTAAATTTATAATAATATTAATAAAATATTTTAGTGCGAATTTTTAAAAACACTAGAGTTTTTCTTAAATTATTATAATTTTGAAAAAAAAACCTTCAGTAAACTAATGAATGAATAATCTTTATAAAATGGTACTTTTATCAATATAGTAAAATCACATTACTCATGTTCATATGCTGGTAATAAAATTATAGCTTATTATTGTGATTTTATAAAATAAAGTGGTTCACTTTAATCGATTCATTGCACTATATGAAAGTAAGGTATAAATATCAGTCATCTAAGCTGATTGACTAACTCCTCCTAGAGCCACTCTGGGGTTACTACCGGTCCCAAGTCCGGATAAAGGTGGAGAGTTGGGCATAGGATTAGTGACATTATTCGATAGAAAACTAGGTCACTAAAAAACGCTAACCAGAAAAAATAATTTTAACCATTTAAACTCTACCCTTTCTGACAACCAGAACAATCATTAATTTAGGTACATGGAATGTTCGTACAATGTGGGAGACCAGGAGAGTCTTCTAAATTGCTGTAGAAACTGATTGATTATTAGTTAATTAGGCAGAAACTAAGATCATCAGAAGATGATAAAGACTTAATTTCGTTTAATTTTATAATCTTAATAAACAAAAAAAGACAGTAAATACAGAATACTTATAAGAATCCATTTAATAGCTGCGTGTAAAATAAGAACAGAACGACCTTAAAAAAAGGAGAGAAGAGTAGTTGTTAGTCTGTCGATTAAATGTATCAGCTATTATTTATTAAGTTGACCATGAAAATCAATATTTTCTCACATATTTTTCTTTTCATCTAATATATCTCATTACACTACACAAATAACGTTCTTGCTCTACTTTGATATGAATCTATATCCTTAGATCTAGATGTAAATTATGTTGTTAACCTGCTCACTATGCTTAAAACATGTTACTTATTCAGAAAAACATAGGAGAACACTTATTACTACGGTTCAAGTTGATAAGTTTTTCAAATTAGAAATTATTTTTAATTCAAAATTGAAATAGCTAGTATTAAATGAAGTACACACAGAGAATATTCGAATTTATATATTTATTTAAATAATAATTTAGAAAGGTAAAAGAAAACATTGGTTAAATAGAGTCAGAAAAATAAATAAACAGTACAATTATTGATAACAACATTTCATTCTGCAACATATCTATTTCATAAACTCAGTGAGAAGTCATATTAACAAAAAAAGAATCTTAAAAGATTCTATTCTTATCAGTAATATTTATTGATTTTTATACTACTACACAATTATAATGATAATGTTGGTAGGTGTAGACTACGTGGTTGGGATCCGTGAGACGATAGCAACAGATGGTTAGAGACCTTGAATGACATGGCTTAAAATCGTTTGCAACGGTGCAGGTGCAACCACTCTTTGTGCTCTCCCAAATTCTAATCTTCTGAATTTGTCATGTTACTTTTTGTCTTTTTCCAAATTTATTTCAATGTATTATACTCCTTAAATAATATCTTCAAACCCTAATGTTTCCGATTACTGCTTATACTTTTACTACCTCTACCACTATAGAATTGGAATCGGCAATTGTATTTGTGTGCTAATGTGATATAGCAAATCGAACTAATCTACATGCGTACGAAGTTCTACGTTGTTGATGACTGACTGACAAACAATGAACATCAAAGATGAATCTTCCAATGATTATCTAGTTTTAAAGAATATTACTTTTAAATACGATAAAATAAAATAAAATTGAATTTACAGTGGTCAAATAGTTTTAACGTAAATTTTTCCTACATTTATTTTGTTTGATTAAATTGCAATTAACATCGAAAAACATTATAATGAAATGATTTTGTGAATAAATTTCTCTTAAGAAAATGTAAATTTCGTGTCCACAATATACTGGCGAACAATTCGAACCAAGAATTTAACTTGATTCTGAAGGAGTAATATAAGTTTGACATCAAGTTAACTTATATAATGTTATACAAAGTATTCAACAGCATATACTAAAGTTTATTGAAACTTTGAATATAGGAAAACTGTAACTACTTTTATGAGTTCAAATACAAGTTGTTCATCCATAATCTACACTGGTAGTACTAATTTATTATCCAGAGTGTTGTTTGATAAGGTTAACCAATCAGAAGTAGCTAAATGAGAAGGTTAATCGATGTCTGTCAAAAGTGACCTAAAGGACAAGTGCATTTCATTGGCTAAGAAATGGATTGATTTCCTAAGGGGTAAAGTTATATATATATATATATATATATATATATATATATATATATATATATATATATATATATATATATATATATGCATTTATTTGGTAGCTCAATATACATTTTATCCACTCTTGTGTTCTCACTCAAGTAGTCAGTTGGGGAGTTGGGGTGTAGCACATTGTGTATCAGTATCAGATTTTGGACACCTCCCGTCATAACAGTTTTCAAATTGTGTACTTCATTGTTATCTATATTTCCCTGTATTTTCTGATTTTTCTAGTTGACGTTTTATTTCCCATATACAAATGTTGTTAGCAAGCATACATGTGATCAGAGTGTTTTAAATGTACTGCGCAAATATATCATATAATTCTGATAACCTTCACCTTCTCATCGCATTATCCAAATTTAACGAAGGGACTAATTATTTTAGACGAGTATATCAAATTAATTATTGAATCTTATAAAGAGTTTAGAACACAAAGAATCTCATTTACCGATCGATAATCAATACACAAAAACCAATGGAGTAAAATAGGATAAATATATCTATCAATAATATTCAATAATCCGTAGATAGTAATGACCTATTATCTAAATAACAATAGGGTATCTACAACAGTATTTTAAGAAATGTCCAATCTGGATGGCAATATTTAATTGAAGGTAGGTCACGGATCCAAGATAACTTATTTCGATAAACCATTTGACGATTTGAAGCCAATTTGTAAAGTAAAAACAAAAGTGGTCAAGAGGAATCGCTTTGCTAAATCATGGATAGGACAGTTCCAAGTCCTTTTTACATACATGAATTAATATAAAGAGATTAAACGAGCTTGCAGATAACAAACTTCTTGTCAAGAATAAAGAAGACAGATAGGATAGAGAGTGTAATTTTTGGTCTCTTTTCACAGAAGGCAAAACACTTCTAAGTAACTGACAACGACATGGAGTAACGAAAGATAGCACGGTTCAAGTTATTCGATGTGTAATTATGTTTGCTGCATAAATGCTAGTTCAAACTAGATGTGTAATTAGATAAGTCAGAGATTATTTTTGATAAAATGAGGAACGCTATAGTAATCCAGTAGTCCATTATTGCAACTTGGTAAATTCATGTGATAACCCAACTGTCATCTGTTGTAACAAAAATTGACAATTACAGGTTGTATACGATTGAACTCCATCGGCTATTATTTTAGCTAGAACTTCAGGGATTTACCTTGGCGTTCGTCACTAATGCAAAAATGAATGAATTTAATGGCCTAAGGGTACAACGCTGTTTACGAAAAATAACTGTCCCGGACTCAATGTCTGTCCAATTGCACTCTATAGGGTAATTTTTTATTAGGACGAAAGAGCAATCTAATGTTTCTATGTTTGTAATAAGTTCTCAATGAAATTCATTTGTGAAGAAAGATACTTTCATGCAAACAGAATGGAAATTTCTTAAAAACGTTAACAAATAATCAAACGACATGTGCCCTCTCCTATTAAACTTGACATATCGGGTTGGATTAATAACTAATGATCATATACGTTTTTCACTTATGGTTGTCATTAATACCACCGTCGTTGCCAATACATAAACGAATAAAATAATAGTTTAATAATAGAGTATGGTAAAGAAGCATCCAACAGAAGTAGGAACTCACAGAATAACTGGGGCTTAAAAACGTAGTAGAACAGTTAAAAAAAACTAAAAAAATGAACGAAATGGAACGACAAATGATTTTCCAGACAGTGTTTTAGAAAAAATTAATGAGAGTCAAAGCAAAAACCATTATTGCTACTGGTTTACATTGATATATATATTACTTATGCCTGTTACCCCTCATGGAGAAGCATGGTCCGTCCACCAGCATTCTGCGACCAAATCGGTCCTAGTCTCTTATTTATAGTTCTCACCATGTGCTATTCACTCTTTTCATGTCTGCTGCCAATTATCAACGCAGTGTGTTGTTAAACCTTCATATTTTCCATTTTCTGTCAGGATTCCAAGTTTGCGCTTGTTTCGTGATGCAGTTTGATGATTTCCTCAATATAAGTCCTATCCGCCTCCAGTGTCCTTTCCTAATTTCCTATTCAGATGGAAGCTGGTTCGTTCTCTCCCATAGTAGGTTGTTGTTGATGGTTTCCGACCAACGGACAATCAGTAATTTGTGTAGACAACTGTTTATAAATATTTGTACCTTTTTGATTATGGTTGTAGTAGTCCACACAGTGGGACCGTCTTGACTTTCTTACTGAAGCTTGTGACGATGATATTGTTTGGCAGTTGTTTTGAGCTGTGTTTGCTCTTCAACTGTATGAATGCTGCCCTTGCTTCGCCAATTCATTCATCTACATTTGCATCAGATCCTTCTTGTTTGTCGATGATACTGCCCATTTATGTGAATGTTTCCACCTCTTTCAGAGCTTCTTTGTCGTGTGTGATTGTGTTGTTATTCTCTGTGTTGTATTTGAGGAACTTGCTTTTTCCGTAGTGTATTATATATATATATATATATATATATATATATATATATATATATATATATATATATATATATATATATATATATATATGATCTTTAACACATAATAAAATGATATAGTGATTGGTTTGTGTTTTACTAATAAACGTCATTGGCAAATACTTGAATTGTCGCCTTCAAACCTAATTCAATAATTTTCACGGTACACTGTTATGATTTATCCGATATTATTAGGAGCTAGTGAAGCGAATAAGGTTAATTGCTCAATGCATGTACACATGTATTGGAAGGCATTGGTTTACGTTTCTTTGATCAAATTTCATGTTAGCAAATGCATAAGCTCATTTCTTGCTTAAACTCAAGTAAGTGAATGTTAGCTGTCTGGTGAAAGTGTAATAAAATATTCAAAAAGTCCATTAATAAATCTATTATCACCTACTAATCTCTCACTTGGATGACGCTAGGACTATTTGATAGGAACTTTCGAAATTTTGTATTTTCCTAAAAATAGGCAACTATTAAGCTTATATAGTAATGAACATTTGTTAGAGTATACAGGTAGTCGAAGTTAATGAAGTGAAAAACATCAATTTTTCTCAAAAATGATAAAATGTGAGGCAAGTAAAATGCAACTACTACGAGAAAACAATCAGGCTATTTTCATTCGCTTAATTAATTTATTTCTGTCTGTTTCTCAAAAATATGATGTTAGATCATGCACATAAATCCTTGTGGGAAGGTTTATGTTAAAACAATTCCGTATTACTTAGTCAAATCGAACTTCTTTTGTAAATCGTTAAGATACTTGTATTGTATTAGGTCCCGTGTGATCGTTCTGTTTTTATGGGATCAGTTAAATAATTAATTTTTCAATTATGGATTAGTTCGCCTAGATAGCAGGTATAAGAAATAGAACCTTCTGTTGGTCAATGACACAATGATCGTTCTATGACCAGTAACATGATGACAGTGAGGCATCGACAGAAATCAATACTTAATCCTTATTAGTCCAGGATTAAGCTCTACACGTTTGTTTGCCCGATAGTTGAAAGATAAATTTTTAAATAAATTGTTTATAGCTCTTCATTATAAATCGTAAAAGTAACTAATAAAATAAATGACGATTCGGTGTGTAAAATGCGATTGCAATTTCAGTATTTTATAACTGAAAATCCTATCATTTTGTACATTTCAACTATAATATAACATACAAACACAATATAAACAAAATTTTGCCATTTTGTTAAAGATCATGTGATCGATTTCATTTTGTGAATCATGTCACGATTGATTATGTAACACTGATTAGCACGAAATGATCGTTATTCAAGTGGCCATAATAAAAACAGTATAATTGAAAACTGACGTGAATTTGACATTGAACAGACTAAATTTATAAAAGCTTTCAATTTATGACCTTATGAAATAAAGACAAATGATTTTAAAATATAAACAGAAATGATGGGAAACATTTGTGCCGCTATCACACACTCAATTTGTTCATCGAAGCTACAGTAAACATTAATTAGCTATGTTTTTCAGCTAGAATGAAGAGCTCAAAAGTGATTAATTCTCCACAGAAGTGAGTGCATGACATAAAAACCAAACGTATGAGTACACAACATACGAATTCAATTTTGAACAAATGAAACACTTGGGAGAGACAGATAGACAGATACGTTTATTTTGGGATAAGGAGTTTCTAAGTACTTGGGAGTGAGTTCAGTAGTGTACACTAAAAAGGACTTGCAAGATTTCTTTCAAATGGACACTTATGATATCAGATAAGTCATCCACTTCAACAAAAACATTTCAAATCCTCAAGAGATCTATGATTAATTGTTTCAGTTAAGCTGCCAATTGTTTTCTAATTTATGTTTTCAGTTAACACAGCTACAAATAATGCTGTACAATATTTGACTTTGCAGTGAGTACAATCAAATTGAGCACAGTTATTCACCGGTCAACAAGACTGATATGGATATAGTAATTCCATAAAAATAACTAAATACTAACGTTGAAGCATTTGGGCTATTTTATTCATGATTACTCAGTTTTTTCTATCAGGAAGTCATTTACTTCAACATTGAGGTGAACGTTTAACTTCTAGATCCCGGCTCAATGGTCTAGAGGTCAAGTATTAATGAACTTTAGTTTCTTTTTCTCTGAACTATCAACAAAAAGAAATGTCTATAATATCTTGTTAGTAATTAGATTATTATTTACTATATTAATAATATGTGTAATGTTTTATTTATAAACAGCTAATATGATTGGACGAATCTTTATGAAGATGATCAAAAGTACCTAAGCAATGAAATCTTTTCAACTTTTCATATACAAATGGAGACAATTTTTTATTAATTGTTTGTTTAAGAGATAGAAGAGACATGATTATCAGCAAAATGCAGTGCATACAAAAAACAAGTAAAGGACAATGTGAAGAAATATTAAGGGAACAATGAAAGCACTGAAGTATATGTTAGTTGTTAGTCTAAACTAGTTAGAAATAAAATACTTCTGGAATATCACCAACTTTTAACGTCAGTAACGGTGCTTCAAATGTAAATAGATTATCACTTACTTAATTTCGGTGAATTTTAAGTTACATTAAATGACATAGTAATGCAAACAATAAAATGTTTGAATTTTAGTCTGATTTAATAGATTTTTTAAATATTGAATTCTTGATCGTTGTTGAGAGAATATTAACGAACTGTTCAACTAAATAAGTACCATCTCACACGATACCATATGACGTTTATTATTCCTATATAGAAATATCTAATCTATGATTTATGTTTTAAAACCATAGTCTAATGAAATACATCTCTATATATCTGTATTTACTTTAATATGCGTGGTAATAATGGATCGTATCTATCAAATTTTCTTACGAAAAGTGACAAAACAGTATACATGGTTTTGAATAAAACGTGTTTCATAAAAGGAACAGAAAGATTACAATAGTTTCATGCATTTGATTACCCTTTCCATATTTGAACAAAGTAGAAACAAAAATATTTGCCGAATACGATAAATTCTTTGCACTTTTTTAAAACTTTCTGTTCAATTATATGGAAACTAACAGGATTAATTATTTCCGAATATTAGTAAAGTGTTTACGTTAAATAAAAAGGAATCATTAATAACGATTGATAGTTCTATAACCATGGAAGAAAAGATTATTGCTAAAATACAATATAACTATTTTAAGACGTTAAATAAGAAAAAAAGAGAACATATGAGTTTAACCAACTACGTTAAGATTACAATTAGTTGTAAAAATGTATCAAAATGTATCATTCGTTTATATTACTAAGTTAGTTGACAGATAAACTTCGTTTTGTTTTCCAAGGTGTCAATCAATTCCTGGAAATATATTCAGTAAAAAACAGTGTTTGTTTTTCAAAATCAGATGATTTATTTGTTAGACTTTGATTCACATCATTATCATCATAAACTATGTTTACTCTGTCTAAACAAACAGTGAAAGTTTCACTATTGAACTATCAGTTTCAAACAATGAAATATTACATAAGAAAAGTCAGTTATTTATTGAATACTTTGATAAAGATGTATTTGACGATCTTTTTAGTAATTCACAATGTTAACAGCTTCTAACACAGTGATCATGTAAGCACTAAATTGAAATATATTTAATCACTTTAGAACTTTATGGTTGTTTATTTTTTTAATTTATGAACTTAAATTACATTTAAACATTTTCTTCAAATTATTAAATGATCACGTTTATATATTCTATCTCAATCAGTTACAATTTTATTTAAACATCGAAAAAAAAATCAGCCTTCATAACGAAGAGGCGAAAAAAACATTCATGAAACATGTTGATATTATTCACAAAAATAATTAACCCCTTTTTTTAAGTCGTACACTCGTAAAAACAATAATCGGAGAGGGGTTTTGCGGAGATCGTAATAATTTAATAATTGAATTCCTGAGTCAATTGAAGCTAGACCATCATAGAAAACCTGAAAGCGCTGGACGGCCGTTATATCTTATTGTGAGACTCCTCAGCAGTGCATATCCACGATCCTTCCTCGCGAGATTTGAATCCACGACTTATCAGTCTCGTGCGCGAACGAATCTCGCGTGGCGGGATTGTAAATGCACACTAGGATGAAACAACCGTCCAGTCCTTCCAGGTTTTCCACGGTGGTCTAGCTTCAATTATTGATAGGTTTGATAAAAATTATCTCTATGACATTTTGTTGAGTTAATCGGTATTAAACAAGTACATTATACTTTATTACTTTTTACAAATATGAAGCTATATTTTTCGATGAATGTTACTAACTAAATATTTAAATAAATTTATATCTTTGAAGAACAATAAATCACTGAAACATTGAAAACCAACAAAGATCCTATAATAATCATGATAACATCTCTTAGAAGTTAAAATTATTTTTATTACCGCGGATAGGTATCAATAAAAAAATACACTAAATATAGGATTGTTAATAATATCTACTGATCTATAAACCATTTGTAAAATTTTCATAATATTGAACTAATATAATTTAATGATCAGTTCCTTAGTGACAAGGTTTACAAGAACATAATAATAATCACTGGCTATAAATTACCACGTAAATGTATATGACATTTCATTTATCTAAAAATCAATATAGAATTGTGACATTCAACAAAACCTTGAAAAATAAGAAAACATAATTGATATTGTACAACTAAATTAAAACAAATGTTCATCAGGATATACATTTTCTACCAAATCTTGCGAACTGATTTTGATGAATCAGCCGTTGAAATCAGGAAATATTTAATAACTGCTTCATTCCAGTACGAAACAGGTTAGCTGTTAAAACTCATGTACACCACTGGGGAACAAACTCAAGACCTTCAACGCTCATGTTAAGTGAATTATTTTTAGACCACTGTGCTGAGATCTTGTAAGTTATACTTTTGATCTCAGTCAATTTTAAGATATTGCTAAATCATCATTCCTGATTTTCATTATGTCCTAACTGAATAATCTACACAAATCTCCATTATTTATAGTCTTACAAAATGATTCATAACATAAAGGAGTAATTTATTTTTAAATAGATAATATTCTCTAATAACACTTACCTTCATCTAGATCTCCTCGTGCAGCAGCTTCTAAAAATATTAAACTTTGAGGAAATTTTACAACTCGATTAGAATTATAATGTCTTCTATCATTTAATGGAGATAATCCTTTTTTTTGTAATTTTTCTGATTCTTTTTGCATTTTTTTATCATAAATTTGCCATTCTTTCAATTGATTTGCACGTTCTTTACGTGCATTTTTAATACGTTTCATATCAGGTACACGTAGACTAGGTAAATCAATATCATCTGTAATATTTATTGTTGTATTTTCAATTGATCCGTTTAAGTTATCCATTGTATTTTAATTTATTCAAATAATTTATTGTATAAAGAAAAAATAAACCGTAGACGAAAATTCCCCAAATTTCAGTTTTCGATTTTTTTTAAAAAAATATTTTTTTTTGGTTTTATATCTAGATTGAAAAATTAAAACAAAAAAAAATTGTTGTTTTAATAAAAAAAACTTTTTTTTAAAGATGTTAATAAGAATTTCATCATTAACTTTTTATTAAATGGTTGTGTACAGATTCACATTTATTAACCTGATCAATTCATTTGATCATATTTTAGTTGACAGTACAATGAAATAGTAGCGGTGAGACACTAATTTATGGACGATCTTTCAACGAATTTTAAGTGACCTTGAAAAATATTAGTCAATCAGAAAACAGTTAGAATAGAGTAAAAATAAATTATACAAAACCAAAAAAATAAAGTAGATACACTTCTTATACGTGGCTCAAAAACTTGTCAAGATTAGAAAGAGTTTCAGTGGTTGTAAAATCGTAACGCATGCAGTAGAGGAAATCATCCATACGGCTACAGAACAGTCGATCTCTGAAGCCATGATAAAGTCTCAAAAACTCTTTAAGTCTCGACCACATTGCTTCAATATTGCTTCTATGCACTCCGGTTGTTGAGTGCACAAAATGCTACTTGTGAATAAGGACACGATGCATGCTCTCCAAACATCCGTATATATTGTAGTACCTGGCTGCAGCCAGTGTTTCTTGTGCTTTTATTATCCAGTTCGCGATAATTGCCATAATTAGCATTAGTTATGAATTATATATGGAGTTTCCATCAGCTATAATGTCAGAATTTTATTTAGTCAAATGGATGAAAGGCTTTCGCGCCCAAATCTGAGATCTGTTATCTTATACTTGATTGATTCGTCCACAAATTATAGTCTCGCCGTTTTATTTGTTATAGCCGCTCAATTATCATGTTTTGTACAAAATTCCTTGTGAACCCATCGTATGTTAGCATTAAGCGCTGAAGTTGGCGCCGTAACCTTGAAATCTCTAAAACGCTTCTGATTGGCTCGTCCATAAATCAGAATCTCGCCATAGTAGCTATAAGGTCAGTCATTATTTGTTTTTTCATGAAGACGTCCTGATAAATTCCAGTCACTGAGATTAGTTCAAATATAATAAAACATTATGCATTATAAAACATTAAGTGACTCAATATTGTTTCAACGATATATGGTATTAAATCATACCCTTAATCGTAAAACATGTTACAGTTATGTGATCTCTTATAAGTTTCATTTATCATAAATTTTCTATTTTTTCAACTTAAATGAAAATTTATTTTCTATGCTTTTCTGTAATCCATGAATTTTAGAATAACTAATTTGAAGACAGTTATGCTATACGGGGCTGAAACTTTTAGAACCAACACAATCGTCATCAAAATGTACAAGCATTTATAAACAGTTGTCGACACAAGATACTCAATGTCTGTTGGTCGGAAACCATCAGGAACAGCCTACTATGGGAGAGAACAAACTAGCCTACTTCTGAAGAAAAAATTAGTAAAAGACGTTAGATGCGGATAGAATAAAAATTGAGAGAATCACCTAACTGCATCATGAGGCAAGCGCTAACTTGGAATCCTAAAGGGGAAGGAAAAGATGAAGACTAAAGAACACATTGAGCCGACAATTGGCAGCTGACATGGAAAGAATAAATAGAAACTAGGAACAACTAAAAAAGATCACTCAGAACAAAGTCCAATAGAGAATACTGGTGGACGGGGGTCACAGGCGTAAGTATGCAAGTAAATAAATATAGCAAAGTAGGAAAAGCTAGTATAGTACAATCGAGTAAAATATTCTGTGAAAAAAACAATCATTATAAATTAAAACATTATGTTAATCTCACGATATTTTTGGTGATCTTTTCGAATTGGTATTACAACTTCAAAAACATTGTAGTCTAATTGACCGAAATCGGATAATAACCATATTCATGGTTCAAAATCAACTATAATTATAATAAAGTGAAATAAGTATATATATTCTACAAAAGATTTTCATGTTCTATTAAGAGCGAAATTTATTAGAAACTAATTGAAGTTTATTATTATTGATGATGATCGAGTTATTTTTTTAAACTTATGAATTTTGTCATTTATCTCAAGCTACTGATCTATACTGAACATTGAAATCGGTTAAAATGTAGACAGGTTGATAAAAGATAATACGCTATTTACTTAAGCATGTAAGACATTACTGACTTCTGATAAGTGTCATACTGACGAGTTCGATAATATTTACTTTAACGTTTTTTAGTTGAGAAAAATCAACGGGCAATGATCTCAAACGATATATATGAAAATAAGTCACATTGATAAGTATTGTATGTTTGTTCGCTCGGCATACTTTTTTTCAATATATATATATATATATATATATATATATATATATATATATATATAAAGAGAGAGAGAGAGAGAGGGAGGGAGGAAAGGATAGGTCGAATTTCGTATTTTCTCTGATAAGTACTATCGCAGCAACAAGCAGGAAATGTGATCCTAATACCTATCTTTCTCCATATAAAACGAACTATTATTTACGGATTTCCATTTAATTCAACCATATGTATATATTTATATTTTAAAAGGAAGTTACGATCGAGCTACCACTGTAATAAAGTCATTTTTCCGAGCATTTGTAATAAATAAAAGAAAAAAAAACTCGGAGAAGACGAAATACTTAAAACTGTAACGTGTTGGTTGACGTGTACTACTTAAATAGTATGACAAGTATTGAAAAACGTGTAAACGAGCTATGGCTTACAGTATGGTCTTTACAGAATAAAACGAATTAAAACCTGAAATTTATAAACGTTAAAATTCACTCAATACAGTATATAAAAGGATCTATAGAGGGATTTTAGAGTATTTTATCGTTTACTGGGATCCTTCGATAATTCTTTGATAATGTCTTCAGATGCCTGAGAAAATCTGAGAATATATCGTCCAATTAGCACACAGCATGAAAAATTCTAGAATATTGATGGAATATCTGTCACATTGCGATTAGGTGATTACTTACTAGAATACAAAATTTAGCATGGATCCACAAGTTTCCGGGGAACAAGTGTTATTTTCAACCGAAAAATACTATTGTTTTCTGTACAGAAATGCAATATGAATTAAAGGTTCTGTTCCTACATTACGCTTCTTCTCTACTCTTAGAACTCCATTGTAGGAGCAGTCGTCATCGAGTGTTTGAGTAGAAAAAATATTTAAGGCAAGAGGAAACTTGTCGTTACAATTGTTCAAATAAATTAATACCTGATCATTCTCTAGCATAAATCTACAATCAGTGATCAGTGAAATGAAACTTTATAGATTAACTAATTAGTCATTAGGAAACCATTAAATAGATGTTTTTCAATCCACAAAACGTCTGTTCTTCTCCACTACAAAATACTAATTAGCATTACTGAATATTTGAAACACTCTAATGAATTTTGTTGATTTAAAATTCTTATAGTTCAAGTGCACAGTTGAACTCAGCACAATGTATTCTGCCTAACATTTATTAGACGACAAGATGATTGTTCATTATTTTACTTTACATCAATAAACTGCATTTTCTGTATGTCTACAAAGACTTTGTTCTCAGTAAGCCTACCCAGTGATAGCATTTATATATAAGAAGTATTATCAAGAAATTCCTTAATCATACATTCACGTTAATCTCATCCAAAAACCAATCAAGTAAACATTTGTATAAACCGAAAAAAGCAAACAGCAAATAAGGAAATGACAATAACACATATAACAGATAGTGGAACTAGAAGAAGTGGGTACTATTAGTGGTATTATTACCTATATTGAATATAGTATCGATAGAATAGAGTTGAAAATTTTTCAGATGTTAGACAAACTACATCAAATAAAAATACTACTGCTACTACTATCACCAGTGATGGGAACAGTGACAAAATCGGTAGTTGGAAATGTTCAAGAACAATATTTTTATTTTAATAAAAGATAAAAAGAAATAATGATGATATTAACTATCGTACTAATTCAGCTGATGATTGCAAGAATAAGAAAAATCAATTAACAATTTATTCATTAAGTTTGTAAGAGAAAGCTAGATAATTGAAAGTAGTACACAATGTTGTAGTAATCACGTTTGCGCTAATATATATATAACCTGAATAGACTCGTGAATTGCTTTTATTCACAACATTTACCGATAAAGTGGTTATCATTAAAATTAAAACACTGATCTACAATTGAATAAATGAAAATATCTCTATTCAAGCATAATAAGTGTCCTAATCTGACCTAACTGTCAAAGGGATAATTATGATCCAAAAAATATTTTTACTTTCTTATTAAATTATAACATTAATTCACAAATCATGGTATATATATATATATATATATATATATATATATATATATATATATATATATATATATATATATATATATATATATAAATGATTGTAGTGAAGTAATAATAAAGTACCAAGTTATAAATAAGTTTGATTTCATAAATAAATGTAACTTCTCTAAGGTATATGTAATAAATAAGTGGATTTTTTTCTTTTTCAAATTACATCTTTTAAACATGAGGTGATATTATATTGTCATTTGTTTATGTTAAAATTGTCAATATCATTTACATCAGATTACACTTAAAGCAGAAGATTAAAATGTCAGTTGATTTTTTTCTTGACCAATGAACATCTAAAACTTATGAAACAAATTATTTTTATTGATTAAGCTTAGTTCATTAACTTAATATTGGTGAAATCAATGATTTTAACATAATCTTTGAACAGTTTAAAGTTATTACAAAATAAACATATTTATCTCCTACTAATTATCTCTTTTTAATAAGTGATAATGATAATGATCTGTTTCTTTTTTTGATATCAAGTTCGATTAAATATAAAATTTAGACTAGATCTAACTTGCATGCCACTAAGTAGAAAGACAGTACATTATAGGCTATATCAATATATATAAAAGACTAATTCAGAATTACTTAGTAGTACTTATAACTAAGTGACCTATAAAGTCAGCAGTCATTAAATCGGATATAGATTATAAATCCCTAATGAGATTATGAATGTGAGAAATCATAAAACATTTCTAGTAATTAAAAAAACTAGTTTTATTGTTTAATAAGCGTTAAACTCATTATATCTATGCACCTATGACTTGTTCATAATGCTTTTTTGTCTATTTCTCATGGTTTAATAAATAATTTACTAAGTATATATATACGTATGCAT
The DNA here is from genome assembly GCA_944470205.2 of Schistosoma margrebowiei. Taxonomy (NCBI): domain Eukaryota; kingdom Metazoa; phylum Platyhelminthes; class Trematoda; order Strigeidida; family Schistosomatidae; genus Schistosoma; species Schistosoma margrebowiei. The sequence goes on from OX104024.1 coordinate 45,325,733, forward strand.
TCGTGTATTTGATATAAAAACACCAATTTACACAAAATCGATTATGTTGCTTACTAAACTCTTCTTTTGATTAATGCAGTTTCCTAAGTGATAATTCTAATTGCTAATGCAATTAACGCACGTATTTTATTAAAGAGTAGGCAATAAATAATCCAAATGGGTTTGAATTATCCCAGATGTTAAGCAATGTAACATGATATATATATATATATATATATATATATATATATATATATATATATATATATGCATACCAACTATGTAGCTGATAAGGATATTGTATGCTTAATAATTTGATCTACTAAATGATCATACAAAAAAAGAACTCAAATATCATATCATATAACAAAGCAAACAAATTTAGTACATACGATATTGAGCAGATTATAATGTAAAAGGTTTATTTAATCTAAGTTTTAGTGGATTATGCAACCTAGTCATTGGTATTCAGTTGATGTTCGTTTGAATTTCGAGTGATTAGTATTGGTCAGGTTAATTGTTTTACTGACAAATTTACTCCAGTTATATTACAAATTTAGATAAAATGTGATCAGTTGAACAATCGCGTACGTCAATCTACTTGTAGTGAATCTGATGGAAAATTTCATTTGTTGTTATTAAAGATAATCATGATTATGATTGTGTATTCTGTTGTCGGATTTAATGTGAGTGGTATGATTGGATAATGATTAATTAAAGAAAACCAGATTGTTAACTCATAGCGCTGAGTGAGTAGTGAACAAAATACAGAATTTGTTTGCCAAAAAAGAGATTCGTCTTTCTAACAAAATGACATGTTCAAACACAAAGTGTTTAACACAATAAGATTTTGATACGAAGATTTAGTTTATAGATATTCGTTAGAGATTAACTGCTGTATGGGTACCATTGGAAGGCAGATAGATTTAGGTGGCATTTTCGCCCTACTATGGGACATTTCAACAATTTGCACTAAGTGATATGGAAACATACCTGGGGTACAAAATTTAAATCGAAAATAGTATGGTTATATCAAGAGTAAAATAATCGTCCTTAATGGACTGGCTGATTGTAGTGCTATATCACAAATTAATCAAGAAGAGAAATGCATATCACTAAACGTTGACTCAGCCGACTAGTGATGAAAATTCACCATATAATCGTGGGTATTCATATCATTCATCAGCCCATTAACGTCTCCTTGCTAATCTGAATGAAAGCAACAACTGTTGTGGCGTTATGCGTAAACAATATTTTCTCGCATTTTAGTGAAATTCGAGAGATCTAAGCACAAAAACACACATACACGGACAATTAGTTTCAAATCCTTATGGGTAATATGTATCTTTTAATATAGAATTGAAAAATTTCTCTACTCATTTGCATTTATCAATGAAAAGAGAGAAAACAAACCAAAACAAATCTAAAGAGGACTGCGAAACTGACCTTAATTTAATTATTATGATTAGAAACAATGTACTTCTACCCCACATTTAGTGAATAAATTAATTTCTTTTCAAGCATAACAAGATTCATTGAATAATTCAATAGAATTAAGAAAAAAAACACCTTAAAAACAATTTCGTTGTTAAATGACTTTAAATGGGGTAATAATGTGAGATGAATTCTTGTGCATTATATTTACCATTAATCGTGAACATATTACATATATACATATGTCTTTTTGGAAGCCAATTTTCACTTTCAAAGCATCAATTTTTCTGTACTCAAAAACGTTTCTTATACATAATCAGTGAGTCACAGGCATTAATTACGGTCAATCTACTTGAATTCAGTAAGCAAAATAGTTTTTCACATCAATTTAAAGAAAGTATGATTTAAAATTCAATAGACGATTCTGTATAACAATATTATTCAGTCTAATAACCAAATAGTTTAAAAAACTACGTTTTGTATTCGTAGAACTACTACACTAATGTTGAAACAATAAAATACCAGTCAAGTAAGTAATAATAACGATATATCTTCCCGAAAATTGTAATAATAATAATAATAAATCGATATGATGGAAATATACTTTTCATAAAATTTCAAGCTATTTGTTTTTGGTAAAAGATATTATGTTTAAGAGGTTGAATCTTTTTCATAAATCTTAAACATTTATTGATTAATATTACAATACCTGCTAAATATAATGAACCTAGTATACACAGCAATTAGAGAAATCAATGTAATAAATCATATCAATCATATGATTTTTTTTAAAAAAAATGACAAATATTTATATTATTTAATAACCATCATAAATTTAATTAGTTGAATGGTGAGTGAACTAAGTGTGTAAATAAATAAATCAATATAGTAAAACACATTTTACAGTTATCATTACATATGACTTATCTAATTAATTTCAGTTTTTTTTTTAGTTTATATGATTGGTTAGTTTTAGTAAAACAAGCACCGAAAACTACAAAGTACTAATTAGTTGTTTAATTTCAATATGAAACTTCGTAAATATTTCAGTTCAGTTAGATTTGTGGATGTTTACTTCTAAAAAGTTTCACAGCGGAACGGAATAACTATCCAATGCTCATCAGTTTTCAACAAATATCTAAATTAAGTCAGTCTGTGATATGAACAATAAAATTCAGGGATATCCACAAACTTTCTACATTAATAATTTGAGTTATTCAAAAATCAGAGTTAAAAATAGAAGGTATAAAATTGAATATTTCTATCGATCGGTGTACAAAATTTGGGTAAACATTACAAAAACGATAAATCACTTTACAGCTCATTATAAGATAACTCCAGCTTCAAGTTCTAGAATTATAAAATAACTAATAGTATTAATTCACTTGCTGGTGTTTTACTTGTATGTTCCCATTGTTATTTAGGACTGCAATTGATAAGTCTTTTTTTGGCTTATGTGCATATGTGAACATCAACACTAGAATGCAGGTACATCCAGCTGACGTGTCTCAAACAAGACGAAATGTGCGTTCTGGATTCCATTGCTATCCATTATCCATCTTTGCTTAACTAATAGTATATTTTCAACAGCCAGTATATATTACCACGTCTGAAATTGTTTCCATTGAGTTATTCAGTGTTATATGTTAAAACAATTGTATTTTTATAAATATTGATTAAATATATCATTCATGAATGATAAAAGCATAAAATCATGATCAATAGGGTAAACTCATAAAACCTTTGGACAAAAAAATAAAACAGATCATTTATGTAAAGTTTATCCTTTATTTTTGAAATAAAAGATTTGTTAATAATACATGGGAAGTCAATTTGTTATACAAATTTCAACTAGTAATTGTACATTGTAGTGTTTTCCTGTAATCATTATATTACATAACATTATGTTTAAGTAAATTTTCAATAATAGACAAAAATATATGAACAATCGAAAAGAATGAAGTTTCTAACAACTATATTCCGTTTCATCTGAAAATAAATTTAGTTTGTTCTATATTAAATAGTTAAAAGATTTTCATTCACAAAATCGGTTAGATGAATATCAGTAAAGGGATTTATGGAGATTGTAGCATTTTAACAATTGAATTCATGAGTCACTTTAAGTTAGACTATCATGGAAAACTTTCAGGCACTAGACGATTGTTTCATGTTAGTATTAGACGATTTAATCGTATTCTAACTTTTAAATTGACTCATGAATTCAACTGTTAATAGATTAATATTAATCAAGATAAAAATCTAAAAACAAATGAAATTTTAAAGCTTACAGATTATGTTGAATGTTATTCTTGTCATTTGTTGAATATGTTTAATAAAAATATATAATTTTATTCACTATAGATATAAACAAGTCACATACAAGATTATTAGGTCATCAATTAAAGACCTAATATTTAATCAAAATGAAATCAATATATTTATCATTTGATAATTTATTGGGATATATGTAGATATGACGTCATTATTGTGAAATGATAAAACTAGCGATTATATAACAAAACTACCATGATTTTATTATTCTGAATAAATTTCTAAGATTGTTTCTATACAAATATATTGTAAAGTTAAGAACCTGTATTCGATTTTACAAACAATAACATAGTTTGTTAAGAATGTCATAAATCTAACGAATTGGAATCTACCATAGATTATATCGATTTATTTCTACAATAAAAAAAAGTTTACTTAATACTGCAGTTAATAAAGTATCAAAAGGCAATCAATACTTTTACCACAAATGAAATACAATGATGCTTTAAAAAAGAATGGGATCTTTATTAGTCTATCAAATAACATTTAAAACGAGATCCCATGTACCGATGAAATTTAATATATTTACTATATCAGTTTAGGGATTGTAGAGAATGTTAAGTTTTTGGTTGAAAGCATAGGTCAATTGAAGCTAAACCACCATGGAAAACATGGAAACACTAGACGGCCGTTCCGTCTATGTATGGGACTCCTCAGCAGTACGCACCCACGATTCCACACCCCGCAAGGTTCGAACCTAGAACATATCAGCCTCGCATCGGGAACTTAACCAACTAGACCACTGAGCAGGCATCCAGTGGTGTTAATGTCTAACCTCAACCAATCCACGAAATTGTGCGACCATCTTTCATTGTACGAAGGTAGACACATGTTTCTACCCGACACGGATTAGCTCCACTGGTCACGGCTTCTCACCAGAACTCCGAGAATTTTCTCACGCAGCTAGTTACTGGTAAAGAGATGGTATTTATCAGTTTATGGGTTGTGGAGATTGTTAAGTTTTTGATTAAAATCATGAGTCTATAAGAACATATATGAACTATAAGAACATACTAGAGTGAACGAGAACATAATTGGAGACAACTAAACGTATTTTAATACAACATTTGTAAAATATCCATCAATTGTCTCAAACTTTGTTGTTTCGTCGTCTTTTTACCAATTACTCTCTGTTCTTACTTTCTTCTAATCGATGCTCACAACCTTCTACTGTTAGCTATTTCATTTTCGATTACTGATACATACTACTTATATCTGTCGACGTCGAAATCACATACCACAACATGAACAAAGAAAGTTATCAGATGAAACATTTAAAACAGTGTATATGATGTAATAATCCTTTTTTTAAAGTACAAAAATATAAATTATTGTTGTTAGATCTTATTCAATTATCAAAATGAATTTACTTAAAAGTGTCAGTGTTAATTTGGAAATTAATAATCCTTTCCTTTTATATATTCAAATTTACAAAGTAACTTAAAACCTATCAAAGAAAACATTGTAATTATTTGTTTACCTAACTGAATCATAACCAGTCAGTTAAATGCCTTAGGCGTTAACCAGATATACATTTTAAAAAATTTGGCGCGTTTATTGATTATTCTATAAACATACATATTAAAATGATTATTTGCATATATGAAACCTAAACATTACAGTTGAATATTTTATTGTTTTTTTTATTCTTAAACTTTGTTCAGCAAGCTAAACTATGAATCGGAAATCAATAAATCAATAACTTTATGTTTGAGTTTATAAGTGATATTAAAGAAATTTAGTTCAATAAATACTAACTAAATGTTATATTTTCACTTAGCTGTTGAGTACTAGATAAATGTTGATTAGTAGTATATATTCAAAGATTACAGTTGATTGATCACTGGGTGGTGATCAATGTCATGCTTGTCTAGTCCTTATTAGTGCAGATCGAATGCTATCGATCAATACATAGTGCCAGCAGTGTCGAGTCACCTAGACTGGTGACCACATTGCAACATGATCGATAGCATTCGATCTGCACTGATAAGGACTAGACAAGCATGACACTGATCACCACTCAGTGATCAATCAATTGTGATTACATCTCAGTCCTACAGGAGGTTAGTCACGGCTCGGATAGCTCAGTGGTAACGTCTCTGACTGTGGAGCTGGGTGACACGAGATCGAATCCAACAGGGAGCACCAGTTCCCTCAAGATTACAGGCACATCTTGCTGACGAGTGCCAAGTAGCACGAAACCCGGGTCCAGGGTTTCCTGTTGACTATCTCCAACAACCATCTAAATCCCAATATTCAAAGATTACTTGGTGTATTAGTCAACATTTATAGTATATGGTTAAATCCCTATTCAGTATTCAGTAAGTGACTTGCTGTATGATGATTTGACTTAGTACTTAGTATTTATTTATGGTACAGTGACGTATTACCTCACCGAGTATCATATTCTGATTAAATACAATAACCTTCACTGGCCTTTTATTTCAATATTTTGGTCATTATATAGATAAAGACTTGTGAATATAATTCATTAATTCACATTGTAATTGTAATTTTATGGCATTTTTTGTAACATGTAGTTCATAAATTACGATAACTAACAATAAGCACAATGATATCAAATAATATTTTTGTGTATACTAGAGGTCAAATTTATCAATGAGATTTCATGTTCGTTTATAAGCTCAATATATTTTTTTAAAATGATCAATAGCACAATAAACCTGAAGTATACACATGATATAAAGGTGTATAATATAAAGTAATTTTGCATATTAAATGAGCTTATGTATGCCAGTATATAGAATAAAATCAGTCATATGAATGCATAATTCAGACAATAAACATAACAACTGTTTATATAAGATAGTAGTGTTTGTTTAATTAATATCTACCGACGAAAATCTTGGTAACACCAATCGGATTTAAGAATACATACCTGTCTATATTATAAAGAATTTTCGGAAAAAAAAACATAAGGAGAGAGAGTGGTTGTTTGAATCAGATTTGTTCACATGAAGAGTAATTCTCAATGAATTCAAATTACCATTTATAAAGTGATAAGACGACTGAAAATCAGTATACGATTTCACATAAATTGTAGATTTTGTGTGTCATTCGATAAATACCTACTTAAATTATAGAAAACCGGTTAACTCAGATTAGTCAGACCGAAACGGCCAATGAACTAGATATTTATTGAAATAGTATTTAGACACATGAATGTGT